>JAJOZX010008357.1:0-50000 GCA_023014485.1 Bathynomus jamesi | reverse complement strand
TATATCACATACATTCAAAACCTTTCTCTCCTGGTTTTTTTTATTGCAAATTCATCAATAATATCATCATAGAACAGCTTCCGGCCTACCTCCCGATTGATGCTCTTGATGGCAAGCCCACTCGGACGTTCTTGTGCCATTGTTGACCTGAGGTACGTTTTAATTAGCTTCAACTTGAAGAAGCTCCTTTCAGCTGTGGTTACGGTCACTGGAAGAGTGACTGCAATTCTGAGAGCGATCCATAGGTTTGGATATATAACTATCAGCCGCTTCTCGTGTATGCAAGTCAACAATTCCAGTGCAGTCATCTTCTGAGATGGCAGATCTGATGGCACACATTAGGCGTTTGTTTACATTTTAATTTTTATGATTTTAACAACAACAAAAATTGCTAGATTTTATACGGAAATAAAATGAAAATGTCGCTGCAAGAGTTTAAAAAAATCAAAATTTGGCCCATTTTTTTAAATTTATGTCAATCATTCATTAATTAATATTTTTATACCGTTCGCTGAGGGCTCTTCCGCCTCGCCGGGCCCCCCTCACACACTGCGTGATCTGCGTAATGGAAGAGCCGGCGCTGAATAGTGTCTAGATTTAAATTTGACCTCCATGGTTATTTAACCCTTTTTTGCATCGTGTTCAGTATACTACTGAACATTTAAAATGACTTAATATCCTTTTAAATAACATTATTTTTCCAAGAAATTTGATTTTAATATAAAGAAAATAAGGAAATAAATGCAAAAAACTTCACTTTTCTACGTGAAGGTCAAAATATGATAATAAAAACCCACTCTAATAGACAGAGTTTATTTCCACAACAGTTTCGATGCCCACTTGGCATCCTCCTCTTTGTCCACCCGAAGAGGATGCCAGTGGGCATCGAAACTGTTGTAGGAAATAAACTCTGTCTATTAGAGTAGGTTTTTATTATCATAAAATGAGGAAAGTTTATGACAATTCAGTTGATGGTTGTACTGTCAAAAATAACATTTTTATTCGTTTTCAAAATAGACAGTATTGGAAATGAAAAGTAAAGCCTATTTTTCTTTAATTTATTAGTTATAATGTGTAATTAAACGCACTTATATATATGACTCATGCGTATTATAAATATTAAATTGTATAATGAGACATGTAAGATGTATTATCGACCATATTATGTTTATATAGTATTTTACTAGGGTTACATACATAGTATTTTGTTCAGTTTACCGAACGAAATATTGAGGCACCTTACACATGTATGGCAATGGCGTTATTACGATAGTATACCGTAATTCCTCACTAAACTGTTAGTCTGAGAGAAACCCTGATTGATTATATATACGTACAGTATATGTGTGTGTGTGTGTGTACACACACAAAGGAGGGTAATCACTTTTCACATAGATGTAACTTTTGTATAAATGTTGAAAATATTTTGTACATACTTGTTAATTTTGTGTGTCCTCCGCTTTGTGAACTACATTGCCAGCTCTAGTTGCATGCCAGTACACGTTAAGGACTAAACATCAAGGAATAGCCAACAAGTAGAACAACATACCCACTTAACAAACTCTATAAAATCATCCATTTGGAAACAATATCATACCCACACTCACCCACAATCATAATACACACGCACACCCACCAACCAACCAACTGATTTCCACTGCTTCGAGTACTTCATGCGAGTTTCGGGTCTGAAACTCCTCAGGATGACACAGCCTTCCTGGTTGCTCCCCCGGGGTTAGATGAAAGACACCACCACCTCCACTCCTTCCTGCGCATTCACAAACCTAAAATCTAACTTCGATGTTTATTTCTTGAATCAGAAATTGCAAGACAAATCCATTCATCGTATTTTAAACGCAGTTTGGTGCAGGATTCATCGTTTGTTTCTTCGTCGCTTATAGCGTTTTATTTATTTTTAATTGTTTTATGGAGTTGTTTAACTTCCTAGCGACATTTAAAATCATATCAGAGGCTACAGCTTTACGATGGAACTGAACCATCTAACGGTCGCTACATAATCTGGATGCGCAGGACGGTCCACCCATCCCGGGTCCCATCCGACTACTAACCAGATCCAATATCGCTTAACTTCGCTGATGGACGAGAAGCGGCGTTACGACATTAGCCACGATGTCGCTTTGTTGCTTTTATGTGAAGTTAAATAATCGAGGTGATTAAAAATCCATTAAAATTCCCGTACTTTTATAAACTCATTAACAGAGTCAATATTTTTGACAATTTTTTTTCAGTTCTACGTATTTTGCACCCAAATTGCATTTCGTGTAAGTCTTTAAAGGATTTTACTTTTTTTAAGTTTCAATATTTTCAATAATAATTGTCTTAAATATAAATTTTTGTGGGATTTTTCGCTTATAATGGAAAAAATTTCTTCCGTACTTGATTTGTACTTAATTCGTATAGTAATACGTTTATATATATATATATATATGATGAATAAAACCACGAAGGAAAAAGAAACACAAAGGGGTGCTCAAGCGCTTTCGTCTAATGACATCCTCAGGAACACTGGAGTGAAAGGACAGATCAAGGCAATATATAGGTTAACATGAGTAAAGGTCTGTTTCAACTTGATCCGTTGCTCTGAATTCCTTCAGAATGGATTTAAACAAAAAGGGCAGGTTGTTAAATCTTTGGTAAAAAATTTGTTTTTGTCTGTTGTTTCCCTTACAATTTTATTTTTCAATTTTTTGCTGTATGAGTGTATGTGTATGTATGTATGTGTATGTGCGTATGTGTGTGGTCATTGCAGTTAAATGTGTTTGTATGTATATGTGTGTATATGTATGTATGTATGTGTGTATATGTATGTATGTATGTATGTATGCAGTTAAATATATATATATATATATGTATATGTGTATGTACCTTACCTTACCTTACAACCTCACAAAGGTTCTGCGGGATGATTTCTCATTTCGTGAAGGTCAAGCTTGTATATATATATATATATATATATGTGTGGGTGTGTGTGTGTGTGTTTGTATATATGTGTGTATATGTATATATATATTTGGGTATGCGGGTATATGTGTACGTGTATTATTTGTAATTTTTTCAAGTTATATTTATTTTTATTTCTTTATTCTTTGCGACCTACCGTTTTCTCAGACAATAATTATAAAAACAAATTTGGTAATTTTTTTCCCTTATGCATATATATATATATATATATTCTGTATATATTGCGTTTATATTTCGTATATATACCGTAAATATGTCGTATATATATTTTATTGTTCTTTATATATCATCTAGGGATCATTTTGTTTTCCAATTTATATTTACTTGTATTTTGTATTCGTTTGTGACTATAATATGCATATGTGGTAATTTTTCCCTTATAAATTGGTGTGCCTCTCTTAAAATTTATCTTTCAATTTTTATTTTTTAATAATGTGACATATATATCAATTTGGCAGCATCTATTAAATCGATTGTAAAACCTCCCTCTTGAGCTTGAATTGGTAGACTCCACTTACAATATTTATATTTATTTTTATTTCTTTATTCTTTTGTGACCTGTTCCATAAAAAAGCCATTTGAATTTATATGGAAGGTCGGCCAAAGTGCTAAAAGTGTCTTTATATATATATATATATATATATATATATATATGTGTATATATATGTATATATATATATATATATATGTATGTATATGTATTTATGGGTTTTTTTATTTGCCTGTTTATTTCTTTATGATTATTTAGGCTGTGACATATATATCACTAAGGCACTATTTTGTAATTAATTTTTTCTCAATTTATATTTATATTTATTTTTATTTCTTTATTCTTCTGTGACCATATAAATGTTGGCTCCTCCCACAATTTTTTCTATGCTTACTATATATATGTATATGTTTATATATATATGTATATATATGTGAATATGTATGTATGTATGTTTATTTTTGTAACCTATATATTGCCTTGATCTGTCCTTTCACTCCAGTGTTCCTGAGGATGTCATTAGACGAAAGCGCTTGAGCACCCCTTTGTGTTTCTTTTTCCTTCGTGGTTTTATTCATCATAAATACTTTTCACGTGTCACTTTCGTGAAATAATTTTTCATATATATATATATATATATATATATAATATATATATATATATATATATATATAATAAAGAATTCGCTGATGATGGAATGATTCTACCGAAACGTTTAGAACATAAATGCAAATATTTAGTTTGGATCTGTTGTGTATATATAAAGGCTCATTTGCAGTGCACTGATAGCTGTAAATGAACGCTTGTCCTCCCATTACTGTTTTCCGTTATCGTTAGAGAGGATATCGGCTGAAGCTTCCTTGTTGGACACGTTGGCGAGCGAGGCTTTGAATTCTTGAATGGGAGGGGCCTGCTGCAAATTAAGGAGGAGAGACCCTTTGCCCAACCTTACGCATTATCCTCCTCTTTGATGCTATTTGCTGGCACTATCCGCTGGCACTCCTCTGTTACTGGCACGAAAAGATGAGATTCCAAGTCTGTAAATGAAAACCATTTAGGAATAGACAGCAATATGGAAGACTTCCATTCACGCGCGCTGCCTAAGCATATATGGAAGGGAAGCTGAAATGATAGATAGATAGATAGATATAATGCGCCTCGGTGGTGTAGTGGTTAGCATCGCTGACTACGAATCCATCGGCCTCGGGATCGAGACCCGGTGACGGCAGCCGGCGCGCAGCAAAACCCAGCTGTTCATCCTTACACACAATAAAAAAAGTGGTTTGTAGATAAATGGGTACCCTGGATGGCATAGTGGTTAAAACGCTGGGCTGCTGGTGGGGCGTGGTTCGGATTCCACGTTAAACTGTAGATCTAAGGTGGAGTGAAAAGCTTGACCTTCGTCAGAATGAGCAATTCGGGCGGAAGCTAACCAAAGGTTATATAGACAGGGTGACCCATAAGTCCGGTCTCATAAGAAAATTTATTTTAAATTAAATTTACAAAATTAATACATTCGAAAGAAGAAAAGTGTTGAAATTGATGTCTTGTTTTGGGACTTTTTTTTTTCGTTGCAGGTAGAATAACACGCAATGGCTAATATGGAAGTGAGTTACACTTGTGAGGAAAAGACGGAGGCCTTAACATAATTACATATTTACTTTTGTCAACCTTCTGTATGTAACTTTTTAAAAATTAATTTACTAGTGCATGTATGTACATATATTTTATATACAGTATACACTGTAATGATAATTGTTTTCATAAGCATTTAATTCTTAGGCGTTTTTCCAATATATTCGTACATTCGTTTTCTGGATGCGAGGTGATAATGTCTGTTGCTGAAGTTGCCCGAAGATGGCATTAAACTGTGAATTTTTAAATTTTAAAGTTTGCCAATATTTCTTACCAAACTTGAACTCTTATATCCTGTTGTATCCACTATATATACACAGTATATATATTATATATATATATTATATATATATATATATATATATATATATATATAATATATATATATATATCTGCAGGGTGTTTCAGGAGGAAAGGTCGATACTTCGGGAGGTGATAGTATCGGTCATTGTGAGAAAAAAAGTTCATATGAACATGTGTCTAATTCTGAATGGTTACGGAGATAGAGCTGTTTGAATCTACAAATACAAAAGCATTGTTAATGGTAATCAAGAAAGAGAAACCAATTACTGTTTCTAACATTTAATGTTTAATTAAACATTGGCATTTTGAATGGTATCAGATACAGAAATGACAGATTTGTTACAGTTTACAAAACGTTTTCGAAAATCCCACCGTCAACCTCAATGCCCTTTGCAACTCGTGTGCGAAGATCGCGTGTTGTTCGTCTGAGTTGATCTTGACGTTCCTTTATGCGGGCAGCAGCATCAAAAATGCGCGCGAGCAATTCGTCTCGTGTATCCACCTTTCTTTTGTAAACTTGACTTTTCATCCACCCCCACAAACAATAATCTAACGGAGAGAGGTCTGGAGACCTTGGTGGCCATTGAATGGGACCACCGCGGCCGATCCATCGACCAAGGAAAGTTTGATTTAGGTATTGCATCACCAGACGGGTAGAATGTGGAGGAGCTCCGTCATGCTGAAAGTACGTACCAGCGCGTGTAGCCAAAGGAACATCCTCCAATAGTCCTGGCAATTCATTTTGCAGAAATTCTAGGTAACTTTGTCCTGCAAGACGATTCTCTAAAGTAACAGAGACAATCAGCTGATCATCGATGATACCGCACCACACATTGGCAGAGAAGCGATGTTGAAAATTTGTTTTCACAGTGGCATTTGGATTTTCGTCTGACCACCGATGAGAGTTACGAGTGTTGTTGATACCGTCACGGGTGAAAGTAGCTTCATCGGTGAACAATATTAATCGAAGCAATCGGCGATTAGCATTTACCCAATGACAAAATTCCAGTCGCATGGCAGCGTCTCCTGGTTGAAGGTGTTGTACACGCTGTACATGATATGGATGCAAGCCTTCCTCACGTAATGTTCGCCACACGTTCGCTCACGTTCAGATGAAACATGAGCGCTGGGAAGTGTACCAATCTCACGCAATGTGTTGAAAAACCTGGTAAACACTCTTCGATCCGGAATTCTGCGGTTCGGAAACCGTCGACGATATTCTGCAACAGCAGCTGTTGCACTTCCATTGCAAAAACCGTAGACATACACCACACCTGCATATTCGGCATGTGTGAAGGTGTGTGGCATTCTTAACACTGCTTCAAACACCAAACAATGTCACTCACAACAGTCAGCTGTCGATTGGCTTATGTTACATGCTTACATTACAGCTTACATGGTTCAAGGTTATAGGGGAGGGAGAGCTGCGCGCGCATCAGATTCAAACAGCTCTATCTCCGTAACCATTCAGAATTAGACACATGTTCATATTAACTTTTTTTCTCACAATGATCGATACTATCACCTTCCGAAGTATTAACCTTTCCTCCTGAAACACCCTGTGTGTGTGTGTGTGTGTATATATATATATATATATATATATATATATATATATATATATATATATATATATTATTGCTACTTAACTTTCTCGTTCTTTGGAAGAAAAATTTACAATTTCTAAATCTTTTTCTTCCAAGGTATTTGACTAATTGGATCATTTTCAATTTGTAGCATTTTGTAGAAAAAAACTGTCGGATCACTTTAACATATTGCTTCCCAGGAACCTCTCTTTAACATATTGCTTCCCAGTGTATATCACTTTAACATATTGCTTCCCAGGAGGGATCACTTTAACATATTGCTTCCCGAATGCTTTGGGAAGCAATATGTTGAAGTGATCCAAACTGTCTTGGAAGAGAGCAGTGTTGTAGTCAAGGCCACGACCTCCGAGGCCGAGACCAAGGCCGAGGCCGCAGTGTTCGAGGCCGGCCCAAGGTCGAGGCCACAGTGTCCGAGGCCAAGGCCGAGGCCAGTTATTACACACACGCATGTAAAACAGAAGCAGGCAGTTGTGCAGCAACTTTTTTGGTTGCGAAATTGACTTGACACAAACACATGACTCTAACATTTATTTTTCAAAGAATATGCTCATTACATTTTAAAAACATGAGTCTCCAACATCTGAGGAGACAGCCTCGCCCGATGTGGTCGCGTTATTATCCCTCCTTGGCTAAAAATACGCTCCACCGGAGCACTGCTGGCTGGCACACACAAAATATTTTTTGAAAGGGTATACAGTGAAGGGTACTTGAGGTTTCCCTCACTTTTCTCCTTCCAAAATGTCACTGCATCCATCCCATGCCGCTCTTCATCTCTCAGATATTTCTCAAGCTGTACTCGCACACAGTCCTTTTCCCGACTCCTTGACCTTGTGCGACTCCTTATACTTTTATATTTGGCCAACAAACGGGGCACTTTTGCAGGGCTTTCATCATCTTCGCTGCAGGTGTGGTAAAAGAGGGCTCCAGCTTCTTCGCCGTCATTCGATGAGAACCTTTCCGCTTCTGTTATGACGATCTCTGTAATATAAAGCAAAGGAAATCAGTCCAGAAAAATTAAATTTGCAAGTTTATTCAAATTATTGTACATTTGTACAATTCTGAACTATTTTTTTGGATCCTGTTCTCAACCCTTGCTCTTTCACTCTTGATCATAAACTCAACATACCTTTTAGAGTATTCTTCAGAATTTCGTGGGCATTCTCCGGACCTTCTTCGCACACCAGTGACACCACGTCTGCATCAACCCAGTGCAACATGTACTGTGGATCCAGGACAGCAGCCACAAGATAAAGTTTTTCAATAAATGGCTCTTGATGGCTTCTACTGCCTGGATCGGTGTCCATGCCACAGTTGATAAACACCCCTCTGAAACGTTTTTTCAAAGAAGTGTGTAGAGCTGTGACCAGGGTTTTACAAAACCTTGCATTATCAGTCCACTTGCGGAGATGGCTGTTTATATCAAGGTAGGCTGACCATATTTCCTTGAGACAAAAACGGGACATTGGGATGGCATAAAAGGGACGGGGGTTATGTAATATTCTGTATTCATGAAAAAGTAAGTACATAAACCGGGACAAAATTGACATTTTTATTAAAACGACGGGACGGCCAGGAAATATAAAACAAACGGTACTGTCCCGTTCAAAACGGTACGTATGGTCAGCCTATATCAAGGACAACAGGAACTACTTGACTTATTGTGGCACTCTGATCCCCTGTAAAACAAAAACAAAATTTACATTGATGAACGATTTTGAACTAATTACCACCAATCAAATGACAAAGTTATTTATACATTGTAAATTTGATTGATTGTTCCGGGGATGTTTGCGCCACTAAAACTCTTACCCTGAGTCAAGTTGGTGGCTTCGGCGAATGGCTCCAGAATTTTGCACAGCTCAGTTAACTGCCCCCACTCGTGACGAATCAGAAGAGCATGAGCAAACTCTTGGGTATCGCACACCTCAGCCAATTTCTTGAGGTCCATTCCTTCCATCCCCAGCAGTGACCGAAGCTGGTGGTATATACTGAGTTCCAGCGAGTAGCCACTGCTGCAGGTATGGTTCGGCCATCTCAAATTTTTCTTCAAACCTAGAAATAAGAAAGGCATTTTAATGTCTTCCATTCACACTCACACCAGACAATTGAAAAGGCAGAGCTGCCAACCTTACCAAACAAAATATGGAAAATCCATAGTAGTTGGCAGCTCTGAAACCGTTACTCACCTTTCTTTGAAAATAGAACTCTTGTGTAAGAGAGTGGAGATCTTCGTAACTTTGGCGATCGCTCGGCTGACACACTTCATGTCTGCTAACCCGTCACGAACCACAAGTTGAAGTGTGTGGGCGAAGCAAGATATCCGCTGCCTTGAGCTTGTTCTCAATGCAGCGTCAACATGAGCTTCATCTTCTTCGTCCAGCTCCTCCCAAAGTGTCTCATCTTCCACTTCCTGGTCCTCCTCAATGTCCTCCTCAAAAGCTGTCTCTTCATTACCCTCTACTGGAAATTGAACCTTGAAAGCTTTTTTCATGTTTGCAGCATTGTCCGTGACTATGTACTCTACCTGAAATAGCAAAAAAAATTAATGCTATAGCTGGTGCATTTATCTCTATTTATCATTGACAGTTTAAAACCCTAACAATGACAGCCTTAACCAACCTTTGCTCCTATGTTATAATCTTCCAGAATGCTTTCAAATGCTTGTGCAATTCTTTCCCCTGTGTGCTTCCCATGGAAGCGCTGGCAGGTCAGGAGAACAGACAACCCATAATTTCTAGTTCTAGGGTTTGTGCCCATGATGTGCGCTGTTACAACCAAGTAGCTGCGCATGGTCCTATCAGTCCATATGTCAGTCGTCAAGGAGATACTGCTATGGTGGGACAGCAAGTCCATGACCTTCTTGATTCCTTCAGCTCTCAACTTGGGAAGTGTCTGACTTGTCAATGTTGACCTTGCCATGGGCTGATACCTAAAATTTCCAACAAAAAATATTCAAACGTTAACAATTTTTAAATGAAATAAATGCACCAAGCCTATGCTGCTCTGTAAGATGGAGTTCAGCAAGGCATAATCATGCCCCTTGAGGATAGAGGGGAGCAAAAAAACATTTCATTTACCTTGGATCCAAAACTTGCAGAAGGTTCCGGAAGTGCTTGTCCTCAACAATGGAAAGTGGTAGGCTGCATCCTACCATGAACCTCACTAATTCCTCAGAGATCAGCCTCTGCCGTTGATTATTTTGCTTGTATTTCATTGGTTCTCCATCACTAGACATAGAAAAAAACGCATTGAGATTCTGTTGCGAGTTGTCGTTGATGGTTGTTTTTCCCTTAGCATATTCTTGCCACCTGCAGAATGAACATAAATGTAAGTTCAAGTTCAAAACAAGCAAATATCAACAACAAGCAAAATAAGCAAAAATCTCAACCTCTACTTTGTTAAGGCATTAGACCCAATGATTTCAAAACTGATAGCAATTTGTACATGCACTTACTCTGCTTTGTGCACACGTTTCAGGTGCCTTGTAAAATTGGAAGTGGTACCGTAGAACTCACTAAGTTTTGGAGACTTTGCCTTACAAAACTTGCACCTTGCTCTATGTTTTTTCTTTCCATTTTCTTCAAATATCTCATGCTCGAAGTATCCAAATTGGATGATTCGAGAATTTGCAGACATTATTAAGTTAGAAACGCAGATGAGATGAGAATCGGCACAGTACTGTAAATGACAATAGTAAAACTGTAAAAGACAGTAAATGACATTATGCACGCATCAATGTTGTCAGTTATTACTGTACGATTAATTTTTAAAATTCTAGTATATAAACAATCACATGGTGATTCCTTACGGTACTTATACAGTATGCCAAAGGAAGCCACAAATTTGTATTAAAAAAATATTTTAGTAAAATATAAAAATAATTGTTGAATAAATTACTCACGTTATGATTATAATTATAACACTCCAAATAACAAGACTATTTGTCAGTATTTGATTATAAAAATAATGTACCACTGTACGACAATACGGACTCACAATAGGCTAGAGCGAATTCAACTGTCGCTCCCAAGACTGACAAGAGTACGTGTATTAACAACATATGCGGCTCTGCCAGACGTACAATTTTAGTTAATTACAAAAAAGTAATAATTTCAATAAAATACATATAAATGGCTTATATCATTATTACTGAAGTAACTATTAGCAAAAATAAACTTATTAGAAAAAAAATTCGCGATTGTTCCACTTATATTTTCATTACAGCAGTAACATATAATTTATATTTACTTGAGCAAAAAAATTATCGCTCCATCCGGCTGCAATATTATTTTGTATTCAAACAGTGGTACGCTGTTTGAAGCTATGCTATAAGTTTCATGTCACATGAATTTTTAAAATATATTTGAAGAATATTTATTTTAATATCTTAAAATTAATATTTTTTTCTGTTAAATTAATATTTATCGTTTCATGCAAGGGGGAGCGATCGCTCCATCGCTCCTATACGCCATTCCCCACTGATTAATTATTTGTATTATAAATTAACTTATTAAATTTGTATTCTAACATAAACGACATTGTGTTACTTATTACTTAGTTATAGCTACCTGTCTGATCGCGAGAGAAAGATGGTGTTCTCACCAGTGGCGACTGGCGTATAGGAGCGATGGAGCGGTCGCTCCCCCTTGCTTGAAACGATAAATATTAATTTAACAGATAAAAAATATATTAATTTTAAGATATTAAATAAATATTCTTGAAATATATTTTAAAAATTCATGTGGCATATCATGATTCATGAGGCATTTTGAGTAAGCCTTCATACAGTACATAATATTCTAAACTTATAGCATAGCTTCAAATAGCGTACCGCTGTTGAATACAAAATAATATTGCAGCCGAATGGAGCGATAGATTTTTCGCTCAAGTAAATATAAATTATATTTTACTGTTGTAATGAAAATATAAGTACAATCGCGAATTTTTTTTATAATAACTTTATTTTTACTAATAGTTACTTCAGTAATAATGATATAAGCCATTTATATGTATTTTATTAAAATTATTACTTATTTGTAATTAACTAGAATTGTACGTCTGGCATAGCCGCATATGTTAATACAAGTACAGTACTCTTGTGAGCGGCAGTTGGATTCGCACTAGCCTATTGTGAGTCCGTGTTGTCGTACAGTGGTACATTATTATAGTCAAATTTATTCAACAATTATTTTTATATTTTATTAAAATATTTTTTTAATACAAATTTATGGCTTCTTTTGACATATAAGTACCGTACGGAAGCACCATGTGATTGTTTATGTACTACAATTCTAAAAATTATAAATTTTATGAAATCGCACCCCCATACATTTATACCACGAGTCGCCACTGGTTCTCACCACTCTTATTGAAATAAAAATATCCAATATAAAAATTAATTCAAAACGGGCGGCCTCGACCGGCCTCGGCGTATTTTTCAAGGCCAGAAGGTGTCGAGACCAAGGCCGAGGCCGAGGACAAGGCCGAGGCATTACATAGCGAGGCCAAGGCCGTGGAAAATCGGCATCGAGGCCGGCCTCGAGGACTCCAACACTGGAAGAGAGCCGTCGTGTTACAAGTTCTAGAGGTGGAAAGGATACCAAAATTATGGAGTTGGACGAGTACGAGCACAGTATACCTTTTTACTGCTGAGTACAAGCACGAGTACGGTTTTTTAGTGTTCGTGTACGAGTACGCGTGTAAGAGTATGGTTTCAAAATTAATTGGTGCTTAGCTGCTTGCGTGAGCAAAGCTTATTAGACCATATGAACGCATTGCATTGAAAACAAGTACAACAAAAACCTGTATTCGAGTACCTTAAGAATACTCGCGTACTGATGTACTCTTTCCACCTCTAAACTTACAACTGACAAAAGATGGCTTTTGAAACATAAATCTATCGGTGCTGGTCTAATGTGCGGTCTACCTAGCAAAGTGAATCTACCTCTAATTTTTGTGCGGTCTACCTAAGATAATTAGTTCACAGACCCGGAAGCCAATAAATAATTACTAAATGTTATGAAAACAAAAAAATATAGGATCACCCGAAGATCAGGGTCCCCAGCCTTCTTTAGTTAGCCTTATAAGGCTAACTAATGAAAATATCACTACCTATCCTAACCAATCGTTAGGTCAACTGTACGCCCTTGACGATTGGTTAGGTCGTGATATTTTCGTTAGTTAGCCTTATAAAGCTAACTAAAGAAGGCGGGACCCTGATCTTCAGGTGATCCAAAATATATTGTTTGCTCCTTTTTTTAATTTTTTGGTTTACCTTTCAATAAAAATTTTTAAATCTTTTAATAAATCTAATAAATAAACAAATATTATGATATGATTGTTTTTAAATAAATAAATTTTAATAAATATCTAATAAATAAACAAATGTTATGATGTGATTGTTTTTAAATAAATAAATTTTATGATATGATAGTTTTCATTTTTGAGGTAGACCGCACCTTAGACTGTTCGAACGCCGGTAGACCGCACATTAGACCGTTCAAAACGCCGGTAGACCGCACATTAGACCAGCACCAATCTATCTTATTGTAGAAATGAATCGAAATTTCGAATTTGCAACAAACTTTTGCATATTTGCCAACCCTACCGATTTGAAGGCTATTCTATCGAACAACATGCAAATAATATCAAACCTTTTATACTCAGAATGTACTAGAGTGAATCATTTAAGGTTAGATTTTCAAAACTTTCCTGGGAAGGGGGCATGCTCCCGAACCCCTTGGCTTTGAGGATCTTTTCCGTTTCATGTACTGTTTCCGATTTTATTGAAAATAAGATATTTAATGTAGGTGTTTATGCTGATTTAAAAAATGTAAGTCCTTTTTTAGAGAAATGAGCCGTTCAAAAGTTATGTTTGTTATTGTAATTTTGTATTAGGTCAAAAACTATAACAATACAACTGGAAACTAATACAAGAGTTATTGTATTCTTTAGTAATATTGGCTTATGTCACTAAGTATTTGTGTGAATAGCTTTCGACCGTTATTTTTCTGTCCGGTTAAGTTAATTGAATGCCCGGTTAGGTCAACTAAATACCCGGTTAGGTTAACTGAATGCCGGTTAGGTCAACTAAATACCCGGTTAGGTTAACTGAATGCCCGGTTAGGTCAACTGTACGCCCTTGATGATTGGTTAGGTTAAGTCGTGATATTTTCGTTAGTTTTAACGAAAATATCACAACTTCACCTAACCAATCGTCAAAGGCATACAGTTGACCTAACCGGGTATTCAATTAACATAACCGGGTATTCAATTAACCTAACCGGGCATTAAGTTGACCTAACCGGGCATTCAGTTGACCTAACCTAACCTAACTTTTGAATAACTCATTTCACCAAAAAAAAGACTTATAATTTTGAAATCATTGTAAAAATCTACATTAAATATTTTATTTTCAACCAAATCGGAAACAGTACATGAAACAGAAAAGATCCGGCATGGCTTACAAATCCTATCGCTTTTGCTTTTCAAAATGTTGACAAGAATGCTTTTAAAGTAACGAATATGTCCCAAGTAACTATGGTGCTCATGCATTGCACAGTGCTTGTACACATAGTCAATCCTACTGTTACACCTTAAACTTAAAGTTTATTATTATTGAAACTTAAAAAAGTGTAGGCTCTAGTTTTTGCGCCAAAATTTATCTCAGCATCAAAATGCGTTCGTTTTATATCGTTTTGTTTATGAGAAACGAAACAGACACCATTTTACTTCTATACTAGGAAAGGTTAGTTAAAATCAGGTTAGAATAGATTAGTTATATTAGCTGAACTCGCAGGTAGATTATACCATATTTACAGCCTAAATGAATCAGCGCAATCGAAAGGTAAGTCATGGCACAAATGAAACGATAGGAAACGAACACAGTTTGGCGGATAAGTTAAATTTTGGCGCAAACGCTACGATATCGAAATAGTGTAGTGTGCTTTGAAAATGTTTACACTTTGCCTCTATTAAAGCTCATTGAGAATGAAAAATTTTGACCGACAGTTTTCAGTATACTTATGGGATCACCTGAAGATCAGGGCCCCCAGCCTTCTTTAGTTAGCCTTATAAGGCTAACTAACGAAAATATCACGACCTAACCTAACCAATCGTCAGTTGACCCGGGTCCGGACAAAAGCCCCCTGGACAAATTGCTGGGTAGGGCAAG
This sequence comes from Bathynomus jamesi, assembly GCA_023014485.1. Classification (NCBI taxonomy): domain Eukaryota; kingdom Metazoa; phylum Arthropoda; class Malacostraca; order Isopoda; family Cirolanidae; genus Bathynomus; species Bathynomus jamesi. The sequence continues at coordinate 34,813 of JAJOZX010008357.1, read as the reverse complement.
TCAGGTGTCACATCTAATCTGAAAAGATCAGACGATATTTAGGTGAAATAACCAATATTAACCTGTAATGTTAATTGAATGCCCAGTTAGGTCAACTAAGTGCCCAGTTAGGTCAACTAAGTGCCCAGTTAGGTCAACTGAATGCCCAGTTAGGTCAACCGTACGCTCTTGATGATTGGTTAAGTTAAGTTGTGATATTTTCGTTAGTTTAAACGAAAATGACGAGAGCCAAAATACATAAACTATAAACATAAACTGTAAAAAATAAAGAATAAAAATAATGATTAAAAAAATTCTTATTATTTTTGGAGCTATTGAAGAATAGGGACCCCATCCTTGTTTAGTTAGCTTTATAAGGCTAACTAACGAAAATATCATGACCTAACCTAACCAATCGTCAAGGGCGTACAGTTAACCAAACGATTGGTTAGGTTAGGTCGTGATATTTTCGTTAGTTAGCCTTATAAGGCTAACTAAGGAAGGCTGGGGGCCCTGATCTTCAGGTGATCCTACTTATGGAAGACCTTTGAGTATACATATATTAATATAAAGACTTCCAGTGAAAACTTTGTAAATTTAATGCCATTCTAAGGGGTGTTCAAAAAGAAACGCAACCCGAAACAAAGAACAGGGTTAGGTTACTATGATATAGGTATTCTTCAATGGGTTGCATTTCTTTTTGAACACCCTGTATAACGTTTTAGCATTGCTGTAGAAATAGTATATACTCCCTATACTACCTTTAATTTTTAAAATTAATTTAGATAAACATTATCTCAAGGGTTTATAGAATGACTTCGGATGACCAGATAAGGAATCACAAAATCCAAGTAACTTGTGCTGATTAAAGTAAGAACCATCCACATAGTACAGAGTGGACACAAAGTTCCTTTGCGTAATGTCACTGCAAAGGAACTTTGTCACCACTCTGTACGTATGTAGAGAAAGGGATAAGGGAGGTTAATGAGTTTGCGTACACTTGCGTACAAACGGGGTTGAGGGTTAAACCCAAGAGACTACGTGCGTATGTGGTGTTTACTGTGTAACGTAGGGTTGCCAGATTTTTCAAATGCCCATGCGGGACAAAAAAAAATTCTGAGTTTTTTTTTTTGAAGACCAAATTTTTGTTCAAATTGAAACTAGATTTCTTCAATGGTTACAAGAAAGAAAATTAGAAAAATTTTATTACAATAATATTTAACAATTAAACATCGTGAATAAATTGAAGTTATTATACATAATATTGAAATTCTAAATCAATTCATCCCTAAAAAATTTGCTTAAAAAATATTTTTTGTGGGACATTTTGAACGCGGGCTTTTGACGCGGGATTTTTGGATCAAATGCAGGACTGTCCCGTAAAATACGGGACGTCTGGCAACCCTAGTGTAACGTTCGACTAGAAAATGTCTAAAAGGCGTAAACAATTACTAATTGGTAATGTTCTAGTTTTGTATTTTGGTAAATACTAAGTTTCACGGAAACCAGTTCTTTGAAACTTGTTACAAAGACCTTGATCGGTCTCGAAATTGGTCACGTGGGAAACACCTACTCAATCTAAAACGACCACCTAACGTAGTGTACTGTGGTTTGCGTGAAACTCGGTATTTGCCTGCTTTTTTTCGGTAATAGTAACAAAGTTTCAAAAGCAAAATTCGGTTTATTACTAATTAGTATTTTTTTTTATACTTTGTTAAAATTTTTGGGGTTTTCGGGCGAACTTTTTTCCGAAAATGTATTTAACTGTTCTGAATCTTTTAGGAACGTTTAACACGTCTTCGAATACTGAAGTCACATCAGAATGATCAGACAAGAATAAAACACAGGCAATTTAAATGTTCATTTTAACTAAGGGTGGAATGTTGAGCTGGTGTACTGGAGATCGGGGTAGAGGGGTCGGAGGATTTGGCGTATGGCTGCGTAAGGTAGGAGCAGATATATTTTTTTTTTCTGATGGCCCCTAAAGCGTATGTTAACCTCGATAAATAATATTTAAGAATAGTAGATTTCGTGTTAGCCGATCCTTCAACCTGCATTGATTGAAGTTCCCATTAATAACCCATTTGGGGGGGGGGGTTCTTTTAGTTATTCTCGCTCATCCCTCAGAAGAAGCGAATGAGAATTTTAGCATAGAGAACTAAAAATATTTTTGTCCAAAAACAGCAAACTGCCTGAAAGATTTATACCTTCATGGAGGCAACTCTTCCATGTTGCTGTAAAGCACCTGCTTAAAACGCATCAATTAAGTAATTGGACGTGGACTTATAGACTCATTTCATATGATTTTCTTTCAAATTATAGGTCATCAGAGTGACTAGTTTCGATCTTAAGTCTTGTTTTAAACTATATCTCTGTTAGGGCCTACACGTAATCACTTTTGCTGAAAAAGTTAGTTTTACATACCGATTTGAACAGTCAGTAATTTCCAGTTACTGAACCCTAACATTGTATCATTACAGCTTTTCCTGATTTATGGATATCGAAAAAACGGATTTATACCCCTCCTAAATGACACATTTATTATGCTGATGTCGGAGTGTTTTAAGAATAGTTTCCCAAGTTAAATGTAAGGTCTATTTTGTAGGTTAATTTCTAATTTGTATGAAAGATAGCGTTCGCAAAATGGATCTCTCGAATTCAAAGTGTGTGTGTCTGTGTGTGTGTGTGTGTGTGTGTGTGTGTAGGAAAAGAATGAATAATTCATCTTGCATCCATTTCTTTTACTGACGCAGTGTTAAATTTGAAGAGAGAGAATCTGTATTATAATATTTTTACAAAATTACGTGCTGCGACTCTAAATTTTTGAGTGCGGAGATTGTATTGTTAACAGGAACATGCTCATATTTATAAAATACTGTACATTATGGAGGAATGTTGTCACGGGGGGTTTAGAATTGCTTTTCGTGAGACGAGGGACGATAATGAATTGTCCAGAATTTTTGTCTTAGGTTTTGCTTGTAGACCTATCCTAAACAGGTTGAGATTTATTTTAGAATGTCTTGGCTAGTTGGTACTAACCTTTTGTCCATCCTCCCAAACACAACTGAGGTTTTATCGTCAATAACAGTCCAAATCTTCGTTCATGACTACCTTATTCTTTTCCTTGTAAGAGCTTTGTAAGAATCTCGAAAGGGCAAAGTTTGTGTCAGGTTATGCTAAGTTAAAAAAATCTATCATATAAATTGGACCTGTTCATAATTTGATAGTATCAGCAATCATCAAATACAGATTTCAGTCAAGAAAGTTGAGAAAAATATGGAAATGACTGCACTGTGATATATATAATGAAACATTCCGAATTTATTTGCAACATTTTAAACCAGAATCTAGTTGCACCGTTTTAAGCCAGAATCTAGTTGCACCGTTTTAAGCCAGAATCTAGTTGCACCGTTTTAAGCCAGAATCTAGTTGCACCGTTTTAAACCAGATCTAGTTGCACCGTTTTAAACTAGAATCTTGTTGCAACGTTTTAAACCAGCATCTTGTTGCAACGTTTTAAACCAGCATCTTGTTGCAACGTTTTAAACCAGCATCTTGTTGCAACGTTTTAAACCAGAATCTTGTTGCAACGTTTTAAACCAGAATCTAGTTGCAACGTTTTTAAACAAATTTAATGCAAACAAGGACTTCACAATCTCGACTGATGGTTTTAAAATAGTACAAAATTATTTCATCATTGAATCAAAATGATTTGGGGAAATTTCTGTGTATTGTAATGTCTGTGATAAAAATTATGATAATATTATCACATTTTTCTATAAAAATTACACTGCCCAACAAAAAAAAAAATTTTTGCTGTGATTTAATTCTAAGACCTGTTCTGGATAATATTGATGTGCTGATTTAAAAAATCACCTTAGATTTTGTCCATCACATCAGGTTTTCGTGCAATGCAATATGCCTATTTTGGGTGATCCATGAAGGGCGCTTATCAAAATTGATGATTTTTAGACCTGTTAACAGCTGTTTTGCTTAAAGCTGGTATATTCGATGGTCCCAGATAAGAAAACTGATGAAAGATCCGCAGTTCAGTAACTCAATGACCGAAACGGAGGCAAGAGCTTGGAATGCTTTTGTGGCAGTAGTTAAGAACTTCCTAGGAAACAAAAAGTCTGAAAAATTATAAAGATCTTGTAAAGGATTTACTTGTAAACTTTCAGCAGTTGGGTTGCAACATGAGCATTAAAGTTCACTATCTCAACAGTCATCTGGATAAATTTCCAGAAAATCTTGGTGATGTTAGTGAAGAGCAAGTGAAAGGTTCCACCAAGATATCAAAGTGATGGAAGAACGATACCAAGGAAGATGGATACCCATATGATGGCTGACTACTGCTGGAGTCTGCAAAGAGATTGTCTTGACATCTCTCATTCTAGGAAGTCCTATAAGAGAAAATTTATCAGCACTGAAAAGTAAGAAAACAAGAAAAAGACAATGTTAAAAAACTGGTCCCGTGCTTGCTTTCTTTAATCATTCATTTTTTGCTTATTTAAACACTTTTAATTACTTTGTGTCAATATTACCATTGTATATTAAAGTTCACTCCCTGCACAATTGTTTACTTTTCCATGCTGATTCTGAGTATGTAAAAACTTATTTTTTGAAAAGAAAAAAATTGGGCATAACCCTGCCAAAATGCGATATCTCCAAAATACCATATTTGATTGCTCGAAAACCTGACGTGATAGGCAAAAACTAAGGTGATTTTTTAATCAGCACACCAAAGTTACCTAAAAACAGGTGTTAGAATTAAATCAGCAAAATTGGTGTTGGGCAGTGTTATCCTTCCGTTTTTAACTTAATACCATTAAACTTAAGACACTAAATACGAAGGTTTCTCTTTATTATGAAAGAATTCTTGGGTGACCTATAAAAGTTATTTTAAGCGACGCTCAGTCTGTTCAGTAGTTGTATGGGTGACCGTCCTTTGCGTTCAGATAAAGTACAATAAGAAACAGGAAAGTTCGTAAACTATTCAAATAGAAATACAGGGTAGCCGTAAATTATCTTTACAAATTCAATTTAAATTAATTGATCTATGGACACACTGTACTTAAATGGTCTTTTTGTAACTTTAACGTTCCAGGTAATAAAGGGTTCCTAACACTGACCGTATAGGCTTCTCTTTGGTATATAAGGTCAAACAGAGGGCCAATATGCTTCCAGTTAGCGTCTGTGCGGTCCCAATTTGGAACCAAATTCTTAGAGAAACCTTTCATTAACCTATTTCGACATGTAATGCGAAACGAAACTTTAAAAATTTTCATGTCATACAAAGCTGCACTGCTTACGATCCGTTGTTCGGATCGTACGTAAAGTTGTGGGTCCCCTCTCTCACATAACCTTCACAGTTACGAATGAGTTAAACAACCTCATACGTTATTATTATTATTTTATTAATAATCTGTAAGAGGGAACGATAGTTCCGAAAGAGCTGAAAAATAAATTATATTTCGTTATTCATAATTATCATACAGGGTGTCCACAAAAGAATCGTACAAATTTAGGTTATTTGAAATTGAATTTGTACGATTCTTTTGTGGACACACTGTATTTTATATTGCATAGTTTTCCAAATATGTCAATATTTCATCGGAAAAGGAAATCCTTTTGACATAATTGAATATAAACACCGATGGAAATTACAAAAGAGAAATTGTAACGTTGATCTCGTAAAATTTGTGCAATTAAATTTTAATTATTGTTCAGATAATGTTTCGAGTGATTAGTTCTATATTTGCAATTTCTGAGAGAGAGAGAGAGAGAGGAGAGAGAGAGAGAGAGAGAGAGAGAGAGAGAGAGAGAGAGAGAGAGAGAGAGAGAGAGAGAGAGAGAGAGAGAGAGAGAGAGAGAGGAGAGAGAGAGGAGAGAGAGAGAGAGAGAGAGAGAGACTCTTTATGGATACTAAGTTTAAATTAAATTATACTTGGAGAAGCCAATAAAGTTACTCGTAGCAAATATACGTTATTAGAACCAATACTGGGAATTATGTTTTATGTTCGTAAAGGAGATAAATCTTTTCCAACCCTCAGCAACTTCCACACGTACCACCAATTTCAACGAGCATGAGCCACCCGAGTACAACTTCGTTAGGAACATTTGACGAGGTTTTTAATGAAGAAGAAATGAACAAATTCCATGAATAACAATGGTTTTGCGTTCTTCTAAATCAGCCACATTCCGAGGCTTTGTTGCTTATAAACTTTTGATTACACACAAAGAAATCAGTTGGGGATCAGGTCATGTGAACATGGAACCCAAAGAGTTGGTCCGTGTTTTCCACTCCACCGACCAGGAAAGTGCTGTTGGGCGCAAAGTAAAAAATGAAGTGAAACGCCATCCCATTCAAAGATGGTTTCGTCGTGGTTACAAAGTCCTAACTGAGGCAAGGCAAATGTTGGAGCAATTCATGATTATTTACCCCATTGACGTTCGTTGTTTGTTCGTCAGCATCTCGGAAAAAGAAAAGCCCAGTGATTCCTTTGACCGAGAGAGCGGGCAAAACATTGAAATTTGGTGTATCTCGTTCGTGTTCACTGTATGCTCTTGAATTTTCAAGTTTCCAGCTACGACAATTATGCCTGAATTTTCCAAGACACACAGAACGTCACCTCATCGCTAAACCAGATGCTGTCCAAAGGAGATGAATCGCGCTTAACACAATAAAGCACTGTCTCACGCATTGCAGTGGACCTCAAAATACATAAAGAAACATTTTGAAGAATCTACAACAAGTGCAAGAAAACTGCAGTTTGGTTACCCGCGGTAGACAAAGTTGAACTAGAATAATCTCTGCAAGACACGATCGCATTATTCAAAGCGTCTCCTTAGTAAATCTCTTTAAGACCGTTCCAGATGTATGTGCAACTTGTCAGAGGACGATAAAAAATTTGTAATCGCGTTTCCTGTAAGTCTGTAAGACTTCAAGTACCTGAGCTGAAAGGAAAAGTTGCTCTCAGAAAGCCGTACATTGGTGATGTAACCTGAACTCAGGCAGAGCTGGGCATTTGCGGCATATTTTGCGGTACTGCGGTACTTGCGGTACCACCGCACTACCACCCCGGGCCCCCATAACGCAGTACCGCAAAGGATCGCTGAAAGTACCGCAGTACCGCTACCGCATTCAAATTTCCGCGTACCGGGTTGGTGCTAAATTGGTAGTGCAGCAGTACCGCAGTACCGCAATATGCCGCAAGTGCCCAGCTCTGACCTGAAGATATCTGAATTTGCAAAGGAATACTAAAACTGGCGTGATAAGTGGAAGAATGTTCTGTGAAATGATGACCAAAATTGAACTTTTTAGAAATGAAAAGTGAAAGTGAGGACTTTTCCTTCCTTTTTGATTTGAATATGTGAATACACAGGTTGTGTTTAATATACAGGCCCGTTATGTTTTCAGTTTGGGTAAGGATTAGCCAAGCGTTTCTAATAACTCTTAATTGTAAGTTGATCCCAGTAGTCAACTTGGGAATCCTCACTGTCTCGGGGTTACTACTTTATCTAAAGCTGACGTGCCCTATACGGCAGTGGACTCTTAATAACACCTTCCGTGGTATTAATTAAGCAGTTGTACGCCATGTCCTCGGACCTAATGCTTCTGTTAAGTTATTAGCACCTCGAGATTAAACCAAACTACACCGTATCACAAATTGGAACAACACAAATGAGGGGTCGCGCGTCTTAAGATACTTAAGCGCCACCACAGGCGAAAACGTGTTTTTGATGGATATCACTATTTTCACCCTTCTTCTATCGCGTGGTTTGGGTTATAATGACCTTACGACACTAGAAGTATGGTTGAAAACCTTATGAAGCGAACTACTTTTTTCACCTCATTCTGTGCCTGAAATCGCACCCAAAGTTCGGCATAATAAGAAAATCAAAAAATTAAAAAAAATATATATAAAATATGAAAATCTATTCCAAAAACTCATCTTCATTAGCATACTTAGAACTCTAATTTAGCCAAAAATGAACGTTCTACCTCAATTAATAACAGAGATACTATTGCGAGAATATTGCTGAACTTTGGAGGCGATTTCTGGCGAATTTTAATTTTGGCGCTTAGGTACCGTAAGACGCGGGACCCCTCAAATGTACTCATAATCTGACGTAACCTGCCGAGTGATGACGTCATCGAGTGTCTTTTGTTGTTATTATTTTAAGGAATTCAAAAAATGATACCTTACACTTCACAAAATATAAATTTCACTTTTCATAAGGTCATTCTTTAGTCGCAGTTGGGGTATGAAATAACGCCCCCACCCCAAAAAACAAACTTAAATTACATGTAGTAGCGAGTTAAAATTTAAATCATTCAAAGTTATCGATTGCAGAGCATAATAAATCACTTTAAGCTAGATCACAAGTTACCCTTGAGTAACAGATAATGTCTCTATATAGTTTTAATATATACCAGATGAGCCGGGTGTGCCTGACTACATGCGATGGAGATCACGAGAGAGCAACTCTCTCCTCCATCAGGCCAAGTCTAGAGGTGGGGCTACCAGCTTGACCTTCGTGTGAAGAGAGAGCGACGCACGGAACTACTTCTACCAGGTTTACCAGTCTCAAAATTGTTTAATTTAGGGAAGGTTCTTACATGACTGTGCGCTTGCGTGCACTTTCCTCCCTAGATACAATCCCACTCGCCTTTCCTCTCACTCTCTCTCTCTCTCTCTTCCAGCGTCAACCTTCTGCAGTTGCTCCCCTCGTTGTTGTTTTGTCTCTGTCTTCAACCTCTTTGTTCCTTTTTATCGGAATCATCCTGTAATTGAGAACTTAAACACGGTTATCCAGACAATTACAATTAATTATACTACGGTCAATGATTAACCTATTTTAAAATACCTCAAATTTAGACTATTATTATTTATAATTCATATTATTAAATTATTTGTTAATAATTTTCGCACATCTGTACTGCGATTTCGCTACCTTTTGATCGTGGAAGCGCAAGATTGACAAGATTCGGGCCGTCACTTAAAAATGTGACGTCATGGGAAATAAAGGAGCGCGATTGGGCGCACAAGAATCACATGACCTAAGATGGTACCACGCAGGCCTATTATAGCACCGAGTGTTGCATGTTCAGCTACTGCGCAGTCAAGTGACATCCTTTTACTGGCGGTGAAGCTTCCTTAAACCTGCGCGAGATGCGCAGTAGTAGTTGGATCGACTGACGTATGACGCAAGATGGGCTAAAATGTTGTTACCTGAATTCTCGCAAAGTTTATTCCGTAATAATAATTCTTAAATTATGAAATTTTTAATTTAGATTCCCAACATAGGTTAATGAGAAGACGCAATCATGAAAGGTTTCAATGTAACTATCAGTAAGACTGTGAAACATGGGGGTTACTTCAGTTCAGATGGAGTGGGTGATCACGTGAAAATCGATGCGAATCTGAATAAGACGCACTGCCACAGAAATTTGGTTCAGCATGCAACTGCACAGCCAAGTGGAGTTCGTTAAGTTGAGGGAGAATTTATCATCCACCAAAACTAACGATCCAAAACATTATTGCAGTGAACATATATATATATATATATATATATATATATATATGGTGTGTGTGTGTGTGTGTGTGTGTGTGTGTGTTCACTGGCTTTCGTCTCAGAGTTCCTTTATAAAGAGAGGCACTTTATTGAAAGGTATGTTCTTCAAAGCTTTTAGGATTCGCAAACCCTCGTATTCGGATGCTGAGTTCGCTTAATCAAAGAATCTTTTACTAAATTAGGTTACTCTTTTTTTATCGGAAAAGCACTGGTGCTGCAAGGAAAAAAAATTATGGCAATAACACTTTTACCAAAGATGTTAAAGATGTTTTAGTTGTTCCTTTCAGTTCCGAGTCATTTCGTAATAGTTTAACATCCGGTCTTCGTACGACTTCTAGAGTACCCTAACACTACTCGTGATTTTTACGAAGAGACCAATTACTGGAGCGGAAGCGAGTTACACTAGAAAGGAAAAGGCGGAGGAGGCCTTTTTCTCACGAGTGTAACTCTCTCCCATATTAGCCATTGCGTGTTATTTTACCCGCAACAAAAAAAAAAATGGTGCCCAAAACAAGACATCAATTTGAACATTTGTTTTAGTTCTAATCTATTATTACTTTTGTAAATTTAATTTCAAATAAATTTTCATATGAGACCGGACTTATGGGATACCCTGTATAGATATATATATATATATATATATATATATATATATATATATATATATATGTACAGAAGTTTGATATTACTTCGCAATTCCATTATTTTCCAAAATATGGAATGAATGTCTGAATTGGACTATCCACCCACCTACAGGAAAGAGAATATGCACCAATTTCAAAATTCATTTAACATTTAAGAATAGTTAAAAAATAAATAAATAAATAAATAAAGCGTAAATAAAGAAACAGTGTGGCCATAAACTCGAAGCAATAAATTTCTAGATATAAAACTCGTTTTCCTTGTGGGTTTGCAGCACACAACTCTTATTTATAAAGATTTCGCGCAGCAGAATAAGTAATGAAATAAAGTGTACAACGAAGGAAATGGAAGGAAGGAAAACGTTGTTCTTTTTGTTTTTTTCTTTGTTTTAAAGAACGAAGTTTGAAGTAATCGGGTTTTTCTTTCTTCTTTTTTTTAATGGATTCAACGCTCCCCTCCCGGAGTCCTTCCATGGTGGTGTTCCTTCATGCGAATACTTGCGTAGATGCTATTAGAATATTGCTTTCATTAAAACGGATAATTTAGTTAATGATTTTATATATATATATATATATATAATATATATATATATATATATTATATATAATATATATACAACAAGGTGCTTCAAAAAGTTTTACCGCTATTTGGCGAGTATTTCAAAGTGTATCAAAGCAGTTAACGAGGCATTTCGACGATTTGGAACTTGTGCTGATACTCATGGCGAGCATGTTGAAATCCATGAAATAAATATGCAAACAAAAATACACAGTCGAGGAACATTCAAAGAAACCTGCTTTCTCGTTTTACAAACATATTTTGAGATTGGTGGGAATAATTTCGAACAAATAAATAAATAAACAACATATAAATGTATTTTCCTATGATGCGTGACTTTATGGACACCCTGTATATGTTACTGCGCAAATACCAGAAACCACTCAGTACTTTATCATGCAAATAGCGATATGGATTCAGTAATTTTACCGTTTATAATTCACTCTTTGATGAAATAAGACTCGCAATATGTACTGTATGTCCTCGAAAGAATATATCCATGATATATTAAGTCAAATCCTACGAAAATGTAGTAGAACTTTCTATCGGGTTTTATGTTGTTGAATACATGTTGAAATTCACAATCACACATTTTGTAAACACATTTATCAATATTCTCTGGGTATTACCCCATGTCTGATATATATATATATATATATATGTTCACTGAAATTAAGTGTGAATACAATGCAGCATTTTCAACTTTCAACTGTAATTTGTCGTGACAAATGGTGAAGTATAAGTGATTAATTTTATGGGGCAAAACAAAAGATTTAATTCACTAAATGGCTTTCATTGAACCCGTGATCACCAATTTTTATTTTTATTTTTTAATTTACTGGTTATTTCGTATTTGTTTTTAATATCCTAAAAAGTTAAAAATAAAAATGTAGGATGTTATTTTAAAGGATTTAAAAAATATATATATTTTAGTTATCCAGTTAAAGTTGGGCGTCGAAACTGTTTTTACGTTTTTTATAAAGTTTTTAAAGAATGTTTTCATAGAAAATGGATGAAGAAAATGTCGGGATACTATTTCAAATGTGTCTGTAACGCTGAATTTTAATGGACTTCTTAGTGGTCGTGTCGTAACATCGCTTCTTGCCGATCAGCGAAGTTAAGTGATATTGGGTCTGGGTAGTAAGTACATGGGTGACCGTCCTTTGCGTCCAGATGATCTACAGATCTACAGAAGCTAAGGCTAACAAAGACCCTAAGATCCACTCTAAGGTTAGCCCGAGAGAAAGGAAAGAGTAGGGGGTGAAGAGAAGAGAATAAAGGGTTAAGTAAGGAGGAACACCTATCACTCGTGGGTTAACATTCATTCAGAAAAAGAAAAACAGTCCCACCATCATCATCCGCCGGCCACTGCCGACAAGTCAGAAAAATAGTCGGAGAGAATAGGAGAGGGGTGAAAGATGAAAAGAAGTAAAATAAGAACGCTTACAAACCATGCAAACACTCTTAACTCACTGTCATACCATGCAAACTACAAACATGCAAGAAAAGAGAGTTACAGACATGCAAAGTAAGGAGAGGATAAGAAAAAAAAAAAAGTAGGTAAAGTTAAACAAAAAGTGGGTTAGTTTACGCTACGAGCTACATATTGTTCGTGTTAGTCTTTTTTTTTTTTCTTTTTTTTTAATACGGTAATAACACTGGGCAACAAAAAAAATTTTTTTCGTGTCCCAAGAATGAAAATACCTATTCTTATAGTATTTTCTGTGCTGAATCCAAATAAGTTTGTAAAATTTCTCTATCAGGTCTGGTTTTTGTGTGACATGCAATTTAATTTTTAAAAACCCATAGAGTTACATACTTATTAAAATATGATCGAAAAACATACCTGTAGTTTAAAAAGTAGCTTGTTTTGATTTTCTGCTGTGCTTTGCCTCAGGCATGTCTCTCTTAAGAGTCCAGCAATAGTCAGCCAGCATACTGGGGCTCCATTTGCCTTGGTAACGGTTTTCCATGGCAGAAATATCCTGATGAAAACGCTCACCATCTTCGTCGCTTACCGCACCCAGGTTTTCCGGAAAAAGTCCAAGTGAGAGTCCAAGAAATGAACCTTTAATGACATATTGCACCCCATTGCTTGGTAAGACTTAAGAAGATCTCCTACTATTTCAGGATAGTTTTCGGCCTTGTGATTTCCCAAAAAATTTGTGCAGACACTTTTGAAACTCTGCCACGCAGCTTTCTCAACTTCATTCAACTCTCCTTCAAATCTCTCATCTCTTAACAATTCTCTGATCTGAGGGCCTACAAAAATGCCTTCTTTAATCTTGGCATCACTGATCCGGGAAACTTATTTCTCAAGTATGTGAATCCTGTTTGCGCTTTATCCATCGCTTTAACAAAGTTTTTCATAAGTCCAAGCTTGATATGCAAAGGAGGAAGGTACACTTTCTCAGGGTCAACAAGTGAACTATTCACAACATTTTTCTTGCCTGGAACAAGTGAGGTGCGTTTTGGCCAATCCTTCTTAACGTAGTGGTTTTGCTTGTCCCTACTGTCCCACTCACATAAAAAACAACAGTACTTGGTGTAACCTAGCTGCAACCCTAGCAAAAGTGCAATGACCTTCAGATCTCCACAGATATTCCACTTATATTTCTGATACTGAAACTTTTCTAAAAGCAACTTCATGTTGTCGTATGACTCTTTCATGTTTGCAGCATGTGCAATAGGTACAGAAGGAAATTTATTTCCGTTGTGAAGAAGGACTGCTTTCAAGCTGACTTTTGAGGAGTCAATGAACAATCGCCACTCATCCACGTTATGTTCATGACCAAGAGCCCCCATGACTGAATTAACATCTTTACAAAACACAAGTCCATCTTCATGGGAGAACCATTCTTTGAATTCATCATGGCGGCTGCGGAAAAAACAAACTTTAATGTCACGTTGCAGTAGATTCCAACCCTTTAATCTTGAACCTAAAAGTTCAGCCTGCTTCTTAGATAATTTCAAATCACGAACTAGGTCATTTAGATCTCCTTGTGACAGTAAATGTGGTTCATTGGAGGAACAGGTAGCCTGGAATGTTGGATCAGAAATGTCTTCATCTTTTTCCTCGTGATATGCTACAGCTACGTTTGATTCCTCATCACTTAAACTTACATGTTCAGGAGGATTTGGTACTGGAAGTTGAGCACTGTGGGGAACTGGTCTCATTGCAGACGGTAGATTAGGGTATTTCATAAGGCTCTTTGTTTTTGAAGTGATCCCCTTTGTATTTACCAGGCAGAAATAGCAGTCTGTTGTGTGATCTTTGGGTTCCCTCCAACTCATTGGAATAGCAAATGGCATGTGACGTGAACCGTTTAGCCATCCTGTAAGTAGTCTTACACATGTCACACAACAAATGTGAGAGGCCCAACTCTTGTCCTGATCGTCTACTTTACATTCGAAATAAAGTTCATACCATTTTTTTACTAATGGTGTAAAGTTACGTTTCTGGGATTTTAAAGTTAGATCACTACATACATAGCAAAAGGAATTAGGATGATTCAGACAGTTCCGCGGCATTGCAAAACATCTATATGAATACAACACTGGTGTAAAATTAACAAGAAGCAACAGACACTAGTTGTTAACACTGTGACATTTACAAGCAGACTGACTTGGAGCTACTCTACACACAGAAACTAGGCTCATGTCTGAACAGGTACAAACATGTTTCAACCTGCACAGTCTGCTGCTCCGACCAAATTTATCCTGCCAGCATTATCAGAACTTTCTCCCCAAAGGAATAAATTGTACTAATTTTACAGAAAAATTAATACAACATATATATTAATATTAATATATTTTATTATAGTTATATTAATTAATATAATATATTATTATGTTTATTATTTTTATAATGTTTTATATTATAATATTGTTATATACTTAATTATATATAATGTTATTATTTTTTATCCGGTGATCATGCTAAATGAGGAAAAAATGAACATAGCGTCACAAGTAAACTAAGCCTGATAGAAAAAATCTGATTTCATATTTAGATTCAGCATGAAAAAGTACACTTAGAACACCCATCAAAACCCTTGTGACAAAATTGTTGTTGACCAGTGATAATTTTTATTGCTGGCATCACACGCTGGCATGTCACAAGCTGGCATTAATCGTCAACAGACTCATCCTCGACCACCACCCCCAGAGCTCCTGTTGCTAATTGTTATTTTTTTTATTTTAAACAACGTTAATATTTTTAAAATGTCTGTCAAGACGGTTCTTAAACACATTAACGCTGGTAGAGTTCACGACGGGCGCGGGAAGATTATTCCATTTATCAATTACTTTAAACGTAAAGAAGTTTTTAGCGATATTAGCAATGAAACGTCTGCCACGCAACTTAATCCGTTCGGATCCCACACGTAAAAGTGTAGGTCCCCCGTCATATGACCTTAGGTGTTGTCAGAGGCGTACCAATACTTTTTGCCGCTCGGGGCGAAAATGCCAACGCCGCCCCCACCTGCAACAATTTTCAATTTTAAAAACAATTCCTTTACAAAAATACACTTCTAAACAAAACTTTTATTGGAAGAAAAACTTAAATAAAGCAACTTCAATTTTAACAATACTACATAATGTAACCGTACATAATACACTACATAATTTTAACAATAACTATATAAGGTATAATGCCTAGTTAAATTTTTGGACTTTCATAACAGAAAATTCATGAATGATTTTTTCTATGTCCATTGTCTCTGCAACTTCGCGTTCATTGAAATAATCGCCAAATTGCTCAGTCTAGATTGACTTATAGTTGACCTGAGGTAAGTTTTTTATAAGTTTCAGTTTCGAGAAACTTCGTTCGCAACTTGCCACGGACATGCATGTAGTTAGACAGATCCGGAGGGCAATTGTTATATGAGGCAAAGATTCCACTAGATCCCATTTAACGATCCACTGAAGTAGTTTTAACATATCCAGTTCTTTGGATCATCGTCGACGCTTATGCTTTCGAAACTGAGCAAATGTCTGCGCAAACGCTTTATTTCTTCCAGTAGACTTCCTGGATTAATGTCATTGTAGATGGGAGAAAAATTATTGACCTTGGTATTAATTTCTTCATCTTTGGACTGATTCAAAAGGTACGAAGGAGACAGAAATTCAAAGCGATCATTCATGTTTTTAAGACAAACTGTGCGTTTTTCAATTTCTGCTAATAAACGATCCATGATTTCAAAAAATTCTCTGCGTATATCCTCTTGCACGGTCAATCCAGCATCACGAGCTTGCTCTCCAGGCATTCTTCTCCGTCTCCTGACTCTGCGGTCTATACTGATATCCATTTCATTACAGAACTCTTCGGCGGCATCTGCAGCGTTTGATACTACTGCCTCTTGTTCATTAGTTAAAAATACGGATAAAGAGTTCATTTTTAATGCACACTGGTCCAAAGCAAGTCCCTTTCTTTGAAAATATAGCTGAGCATCATTGATTTCTTTCAGCACTGGATCCCAGAAAAATAAGTACACAATGAATATGTATGACATGATGGAGGTCAACAGAGCTTCAGCATCGCCCTTTGTGTCCAGATTTTCGGAGACCCCTTCACTCAGTTCTTCCAAGGCACTAACAACGTGAGTCAAGTTCTTCTTAAGACTAGAAACAGCATCATACTTAGCACTCCACCGCGTATCAGAGACTCGCTTGACAATGATTTTGGAATGTTTTGTTAAGACATCCCAACGATGAGTAGAGGAAGAAAAGTAGACGAAAATTCGTTCAATTGTTCCAAAGAAAGTTACAGCATTAGGACTCAGTCCCGCAGCATGAACTCCAGCCAAGTTCAGCGAGTGGTTATTGCAAGGAATGAAAACAGCGTGTTTGCTAACATCAAGAATTCTGCGTTGAACTCCAAGATGAATACCTGCCATCGTAGCAGCATTGTCATACCCTTGACCATAACAATTCTGGATATCCAGCCCATCCTCACGGAGCTTAGTGACAATGAGATCAGTAACTGCCTCAGCAGTCTTCCCCTCTAATTTAATAAAATCAGCGAAGGATTCCTTCACCTCTACATTACCATTTTTAATCGACACATAGCGAATTACCTGAGACATCTGATCAATATGCGTATATCTGGTGTACTATCGAAAATTATCGCAAAGTACTTTGCACTAGACACATTATCAATTATACATTTTCGAACATTACAGCCGATTAGTGTGATGAACTCATTTTGAATGTTAGGTGACAAATACGTAGTGGATATCTTGTCAGTCATTCGTATTTTTGTAAGATGTTCCCTAATTACTGGGTCATATTTGCCCATTAGTTTTATTAACTCCAAAAAGTTTTCAGAATTGCCAGCTAGCCCAGCTTCTTCATTTAAGTTCTCTCGGTGCCCTCGGAATGCAAGATCTTGTTTTGCCAAGAACATGATGCAGTCATAAATTCGTCTCAGTATTTCTTTCCACTTAGCAGTAGCATGTTTTATTTGCAACTGATGTGCATTATCTATTGTAGCATTCAACTGAAGGCGCATAGACAACTCTTTCCATTGTTCAAAGCATCGGGTATGATATGGACTGTTTTCATGTTCAGGTACTCTTGGATTCAGTTTCCTCCAGGCAAAAATCCTTCTTCTTTTCCAAATGCACTGGAGATGTTGTTGAAGAGACGACAGCAAAAGCAATGCAAGCTACATTTTGAAGGTGAGAAGATTAGCCATGACCTTTCAATTTTTTCGCCATTTTCCAAAGTTTTGAAATACCAAACTTTTGACATTGACCTATTGTTTGAATCAGCTGGAAAGGGTCCATTCATGTTTTTCAAATCAAATGTGATGGTTCACGTTTAATGAGTTCGATTCTCAAATTGTCCGTCATTGGAACGGGCCAGTTGCCAGAATCGTTAAACAGACTCTGTGGGTGATGGGTGGGTGGGTGACTTTGTGATGTAGATGAGGGTTGATCCTGATTATTTGGGGGTTCACTTGAAGTTGCCGCTTGAACATCTATCTCTAAAGATATATCACATTGCGGTTGATCTCCTTGCTTCCCAGAAGGCACTGAAGGTGTGTCTGAGAATCCCATTAACTGATGAAATCGCTTAGCAGCACGCTTGTCTTCCTCCTCTTTTTTTTCGCGAAGATTCTTGTATGCAGCACCACTCAGTCTCTGTCGTTTGCTCATGTTTGCTAATTCAGTAGGGTATCTGCAAAATAAAACAACCATTAATTATTAACATCATCAAAGCTCAAAGAATGCAAAGCCTAACCTAAATAATATAGGGAAAGTCTGAAAAATAGGGCTGGCAACCTTTCCGATGTGAAAATTTAACGCAACTATTTGTGGAAATAGTGGCATTGAGGTGGCATATATAGCATTTAATGATGATTTTTCATGAAAACCATGGATATTTTGTACACAAATAACGCGCGACAATGATGAGATATAATTTTTTGGAGGGTTGCATTTTAAAACATAAAAACCCAAAATTTTGCATACTGCGCCCGCCTGACAGTAATTTGCCGCCCCTCGGGAAGTGCCGCTCGGGGCGGTCGCCCCTCTCGCCCCTCCCTTGATACGCCACTGGGTGTTGTGGAGGTGGCTGAACAATCCCGAAAGAAGCATAAAAAAGCACATATTAAAGTCGAATGGCGTGCAGGTAGATTCTTCATTTAACTTAAATGTCTGGACATATATATATATATATATATGTATCATATATTTTTAGCATATACTGTATTTAACTGTACAGGACACGGTACTACTTCCATATAATCCAACCCAGGGGTCTTACACACGCGGCCCTCGAACGTATCCGTTGCGGCCCTCACGAAATCCAATAAGTTGTAGTATATCAATGAAGAGGAATTTGAAGAAATTATAAGTATTCCATTTTAAGTACGAATCATAAACACGAACATGCAATAAACAAATGAAGAGAAAACACAAGTACATTAACAATTTTAATTTCTTTATATATACGAGTAGTGTAGCGGGAGAAGGGGATAAGCAACAAAATTGGCGAAATGCGTTTTCTGTTTGAAAAGAGCTTATTCTTCCCTCTATCACCTTCATTTGACAGATATCCCAATTTGCGAGTGGAAATAGTGTTTCCAGTTACAAAATGGGATATCTGCCAATTGGGGGTGATAGAGGGAAGAATAAGCTGTCTTTTCAAAAAGAAAACGCATGTCGCTGATTTTGTCGCTTATCCCCTTCCCCCGCTACGCTGCTCATATACTCTGTTTATGGCCGCAAGACTACGTCATTGCCAATGTCGTAACAACACTTCCCGTTGATCAGCGAAGTTAAACGACACTGGCTCGGGTAGTAGTTGGATAGGAGACCGTCATCTGCATCTAGACTATGTAACGACCCGTGTTTCGGATCCCACAAAAAGCTGTTGGTCTCTTCCATCATATGACCTTAGATGTTGCCAACTTTGAGGCGACCTTTATACACTGGTTGAATTAATTAATGCTCAAGAAAGAAGTAGGGCGTTCGTTTGTAGATTCATTGATAAACGTTAATGCCTGCCACTACGAAAGAGTTGTCAGGCACTGAACTAAACTGAGCGGAAGTTGGCATCATACGAGTATACTGTTAAATTATAGAAGAAAACATTAAAAAGGGGATAGATTAGAATCCGCTGTTACGTGAAATTCTCGTCATCGTCGTTGCTCAGTAAGTCACAACACCGTTTCTCTTCAAGCAAAATGAAAACACTGAGGTCGGGAGTTCGAGTCCCGATAGTGTTGGATAGTCGAGGAGTTAGCGCAATGGGCCGCATTAGTTGGCCTGAGCCCTGCGCTAGTTTCTGGTCCTCCTGACTCATTTTTTATTACTCATACGTGAAATTCTCGAAACTTTGCACGGTTATTAGTATTAGATTAGTTTCAGCTTAGAAAATCGCGCATTCGTCCGAGTAGAAACATATTTGAAAAAGTTAAATACGATGCGGGAATAATTACTACAATTTGACTCCATACTTTGTCTTCATCAAAATTATCGTTTGTTTGGAATGAATTTAGTGCAACAAAAGTGTTGAAATGTGACGAAAACAAAATGATTTTAATATATATATATATATATGGTGTTTACATACGTAATATATTAGAACTAAAACGAATGTTCAAATTGATATCTTGTTTTGGGACCTTTTTTTTTTGTTGCAGGTAGAATAACACGCAATGGCTAATACTGAAGTGAGTTAGACTCGTGAGGAAAAGGCCTCTGCCTTTTACTTTTATAAATTTAATTTAAAATAAATTTTCCTACGAGACCGGACTTATGGGACACCCTATATATATATATATATATATATATATATATATATGGTTTTCCTTCAGCAAAGAATCTGGGCTCTTGACTCAGGCAGAGCTGGGCACTTGCGGTTTTTTTGCGGTACTGCGGTACTACCGTGTTGGTCGGTACCGCGGAAAGTACCGCGGGAAATTTGAATGCGGTAGCGGTACTGCTGTACTTTCAGCGATCCTTTGCGTTATGCGGTACCGGTTTGGTAGTGCGGTAGTAGTACCGCAGTACCGCAGTACCGCAAAAAAACGCGCAAAAAAACGCAAGTGCCCAGCTCTGCCCGGGGCCGGGCTGAGTCTTGA
This sequence comes from Bathynomus jamesi, assembly GCA_023014485.1. NCBI lineage: Eukaryota > Metazoa > Arthropoda > Malacostraca > Isopoda > Cirolanidae > Bathynomus > Bathynomus jamesi. Next base: position 14,463 of record JAJOZX010008357.1, on the reverse strand, counting down.
GAGACAATAAATAATGGTAGAATTAAGGTCTTTGTTCATGAAGTTACAAACTTGTTTTCGAGGCTTCGGAAATATTTATCATTCTGTAAGATAAGGAATATATATTTTTTTTTCATCCCAAGAGACTCCATTTCGGTGGACCGAAATAATTTCGAAGATGAATGAACAACTTGAATAGGTCCTTGGACCAACTTAAATCAGATTAGGTATTTATAGTCTTTTGTTAACGTTTTAGTCATATTTCAGAGATTGGTTTTTAGAATTTGAGAGAGATGTTTTAGCCAAGAATTTATCATCAAAATTTTGGACTTCAAAGTCAAGTGTGTATATATATATATATATATATATATACTGTGTGTGTATATATATATATATAAAATATAATATACACACTTGCCTTTTTCCCCACTAGTATTCCTAGCCTAATAGTTAGTGACCGCGACCCCAATTCGAAAGTCCCGAGTTCAAATCCTGGTGGGGGATATTTTGCATATATATATATATAATATATATATATATATATATATATATATTATATATATATATAATATATATATATATTAGTTAGTCATTAAGTCCAGCTTTATTGAAAAATTCGGGTCTTCTTCTACTGAAAACAATTTACTGAGCAGAGTTTAGTTGAGAAATAGCTTCAAACTTCACTCGTATATTTGTTGATAAAAAGATAATTAAAAAAAAAAAATGTTGGTTGCGCGAACCACAAACTCTTTAATTTGAAAAGAAATTAAATATTTTTTTATCACCTTCTGATAAGCGGCGAGTTCTCATTTGTATTCCTTTTCGTCGCGATACTGTCCAACTTTTCAAACCGATCACGCAAAGTTTTTTCTTTTAATTTCCGTGCCACGCAAAATGGTCGCGGCGAATCATAGTTATTCGCGAGCGAGGGACAAATTAACGATGTACTAAATCCAGCTTAGTGGTGAGGAAAGGATGAGATAATAAATTAAAACCATTCTTTTTCGTAAATTACCCCCTACCCCCTACTCCCTTCCCCCTTCGCCGACCTTGAGTACATTAGCATAGCTCCTCTTAATCTCTCTCTCTTTAAATTTGATCGTATACCCCAATTAACGGAGGAATAGTTTGGGTAAATTGTACCAGTTAGATGTTTAATTGCACCGTATGTGCTGTGTGCGTCTGCGTCATCCGCATGAGTGCGGTACGAGAGAATGATATGCAGTATTACTTATGAATGTATAAACAGGTCAAAGGTCGTAGCATTAGTTTGGAGGAGGCTTGAATTATTCTAATTAGTGCTGGTTAGCCGCATTCAAATGGGATGTATTGCATATTCAAAATTCAGGACCTTTATATATATACACACACACACACACACACACACACATGTGGGTGTGTATGTGTGTGAGATACATTTGGCGTCAAAGTTTCCTTATAAATATAAGAGTAAAACTCTTTGTTTATTGCGAACGTAAAATATATTTTTTAAGTGTGAAATTTATCGTCGGTCTTTGGTTGAAACAAAATAATTTGTTGGTTGATTTATTACCAACAATTCTTTTATTGTCTTTCGTTGAACAAATAAATTTTAACTTTTTTGAACTTTCAAGAATGAAGGAATAAAGACGAGGTTGGAGTAGTACAGAACTAGTGTTCTTCTCGCCTCTCTGTGATGTATGTTATGATGATAAGCTGATGATGATACTGTATGTTTGCATATAGTGGTTATACTTGTAGATGTGCTACAGTCAATATGTAAACATTTCACTACTTATGCTTTGCTTATGATTAACTTAATCAAACCTGATTGGTTAGGTTAGGAATGCATAATTACGTGAAATGACTCTTTTCATACAATGACTGTAATAATGTTTTATATATATATATATATATATATATATATATATATATATATATATATATATAAGAGAGAGAGAGAGAGAGAGAGAGAGAGAGAGAGAGAGAGAGAGAGAGAGAGAGAGCCTCGTTGGCACTATAATAAATGTTAATTAGTTCAGGTTGTTAATGATTGCTTGTGATTATTGCTTGAGGCTGGGGTCAACATTGGTCTTTGCAGACCAATTAATGTTATTAATTAGGGAAATTAATAGAATGGGTTTTCTTCCTTTATTAAACAAAATAAATGATTTATGAATGAGACAAAATAAAAGGTTGCCATTGTTTGAATGCAAGTACAGTTGAAGTGTATAAATGTGCACTTGATTAATAACCAATATTATAATGACGAATATATATATATATACATATCTGGCGTGTCACTGAAGATTCTTCAGAGGAGAGAAATCGAGGTGCGACTGAGGCGTCCTGACCGAGAAGTCCTTATAACGAGGTTGAGGTGTGACGTTCAAGGCCGAAGGGCTTGGTCGTAGTTGTGCGAAAAACGCGAAAGTATCTGAAGGCATCTCCGTCGCTACATATATATATATATACAGGGCGTAACAAAAGTACGTTCTCATAGGGAAATAAGATATAACAGAATTGAACGAGAAAATAATTTTAACTATACTTTACAAACAGTACAATCAACTTACCAATAAATCCAGTACATGCTCAAATTGCATTCCATGTAGCCGTTGACACATTTCTACTCGTCTTTGTAAGTTGTCGGTTACGTTTTAAAGTGTTTCCGCACTAATTCTGTTACACTGATCTGTAATTTTTTTCTTTTGACTGCTGGATCGTTCGAAGTCTTGACTCATAAACAACTGACTTTAAGTGGCCCCACACGAAGTCAAGTGGGGTCAAATCAGGGCTTCGGGGGCCATTCCACACAACCTCTGCGTCCTATCCATCTGCAACAAAGATTCTCATCTAAACATTGTCTCGCTGAACTAGCGAAATGCGGAGGTGCACCATCTTGCTGAAACCAAAACTTTCATCTAGCGTTCAAAGACAGTTCGTCACTGTACTAAATTCCCTCCAGATCGTTGTTCAAGTAAGAATCCTCGTTCATGGTTTCATCAAAAAAGTATGGTCCTATGATGGTTTCTCTATGAATTCCTGCCCACACCCTAATCCTGGAATCAACCTACGAATGTGCATCTTCAACCCAATGCGGATTTTCATCGCTCCAATAACGATAATTGTGGCGATTCACTGTTCCATTTAAATGAAAACAAGCCTCGTCGCTAAGTAAAATATCGGAATTCTGTTATCTTATTTTTCTATGAGAACGGACTTTTGTTACACCATATATATATATATATATATATATATATATATATATATATATATATATATATATATATATATACAGTGCTAATCCAAACATCATCATCTGACGTTCAAAGATGCTTCATTTACTGAAGCATTTCCAAGACATTTAAGACAGTCTGTGTTTATATGTCATTAGATTGCATTCACGTCATCTCTTTCACATAAGAGGGATTTGTGTGTGTGTGTGCTCTATTTGTTCTTTTTTTCTTTTTGTTACGTTTTGTCTCAGTTTTATGTGATAATGTCTCGCTCATTCATTCGAGAGATATCGCGCTTTATCTCTTTCATGAAGTTTGACTTCATATTAGGGTTTACTTGAGCTTTCATGCCCTCTCTCTCTCTCTCTCTCTCTCTCTCTCTCTCTCTCTCTCTCTCAACACACACACACACACACACACACACACACACACACACACACACACACACACACAAAACGAAGTCAATTGTGAAAGGTCAAAATACTTTTCAATTTTACTTCGGGACTTAACCCTTTACTTTAAGCCCTGAATTTTTTGTAGGGTTAAGTTATGAATGCTTGTATTCGAAACGTTAGCAATTTGTACCTTCAGTCCTTAAAGGGTTAATATAATATTTAGCCTTCATTAATTTTTGAGTTTTTAACTCTTTTTTCCTGTATTTACAACATAAATGGTTCGCAGTGATTTCGTATAATTCGCCATTGATTTCTTTCTATTTCCGTTATTTGGCATTTAGACCGGCCGTACACAGGATCGTCTAACGACTCACTACTCGAGTCTTGACGACTCGAGCTGCGTGTGATTTTACATTGACAGAGTGGAAGCCCCGCACACTGCAGCGACCGCGGTGGGGGCTCCCATTCTGTCAACGTAAAATCACGTAAAAATGAAATATAACATTTTGTAAAGGGAGAAGTAATACAAAGTTGTAGTTGATGGCGAGCGCCCTTTCATCTATCCAAATTGTATTAAATGTAGAAATTGTCAGTTAAGAAAGCCGCTGTACGACTATTTCATGAGTGTCATCCGAATGTAGTCTTTATTGCGAATTCGTTTAAATTGATTGATCTCAATCGAATTATATACGCACACGTGACCCATCCCCCCCCCCTTTTTTTTTCCTTTACGCAGCACCCATTCTCTCTCTCTCTTGTACACACACACACACACACGCGCGCGCAGGTTGACCACAAAATATTCAATCAATAGGAAAATATAGTTTTAGCTATAAACTCATATGTCCCATTGATTGCAGACATTGTGGATCCCCTCTATACAATATGATACATGCAAGACATTTTACATGGTTGTAGCCCCCTTTTTCCATATATTATCGAATTCTGGTTTCCCCTTTTATACAAAATAGGCAGAAAGAGCGGTCGTTCATGCGGATATTTGGTCTCAGAGTAGGTGATGAGATTGTATTTAGTTGAAATTGTGGAAGAGGGAAGAGACGCGTGCGTTTGTACGTCTGTCTGTTTAGATGTTTTGTTGGTTGGTTGTTGGAGCGTTCTCCCTGCCCTCGTGACGCAATGCATACATTTTCAGGCTCCGTGTGAAGCGTTTGTATTTGTTTGGTTGTTCTTCGATTCTCTCTCTCTCTCTCTCTCTCTCTCTCTCTCTCTCTCTCTCTCTCTTCATATAATATATATATATGTTATATGCATGCGTGATTAAATGTACAGGGTGGATCATAAGTCGCTTTACCTTCGCATTATAATGAAACTCGCTTCGGTAAAGCGAATTATGGCCCACCCTCTCTATGTTGGTAACCTGAATTTTCGGCTCATCTAACTTATTAGAAAATTTGCATATATCTTGCATTTAATTTGATCAGTCGAACTTCCACCAGCCTCCAGCAACCCTGCGTAGAGGTTACGTTCGATAAACAAAGCAAAAATGTTTAGTACAAATGCATGTATTATTTAGCAAACCGACCATTTGTCACCTATTGGAAAACCTTCATGAATCTTGAAGTTCCATCTGACCACATAACCTTATAGAGTAAACAGTGTTACGTGTGAGTTCCTCAATAAGTATTTTGTTATGATACACAAATCCAGTAGAAAGAAAAAGAAAAAGATATTCGACTCGCTGGTGAGGAGGCGGGGGGGGGGGGGGGGACTGGCAGCTAGTGGGACTCGACCACACGCTCGCGTGATTCCAGAGTCTTCCCGGACCCTTCAAATAAATTATTTCGAACAATGCGGATATATAGACGCTTTTTGACCATGCTCCTGTCTAATCCATCACCTTTTATAAATCATATAAATTTATTTTTAACTGCAATGACCGTATTACAATATGTAAAGAAAGGAAAAACATTTTAGAGTTAGAATCTCCTTCTTTGATTCAGTCAAATCGAATCAAAACATTTGATTAATGAAAATAAATAATAATACTTCAATTTTTGCAATAATACAATAATTTTAACATAGAATATGTAATTCTAAATTAAACTATTGTTAATTATTTTTCTATTTAGTCTGACCTTTAACTTTAGGCTTTACTGGGCTCACACTTTCCCACCCAAATGAATGCCTTTTTTTTTTTTATCTCATTATACAGTACGGTTAGTGCAGGCAAAAAGCATTTATTTTAAGCTCAGAAGACTTCTTTGTTTTGATAAAAGAAGTAAATTTAGAAGTGCCACGTTTTTGTTAAGAAATTTCGAGGTGCCATTTTTCGTTAAGGAAGGATTTGGAGGCTGCCTGATTATCGTTCATATATAATATATATATAATATATTAGTGTGTCTATCTAATAGTGAAGATAATAAAATAGCAATAAAAAACCACGTTTTATAAAGTTTGAATTGAACGAAAATAAAAATTGAAGCTAAAAATTTTTTCTGGAAATGAATTTTTAAAAAGCGAAATCTCTCATCGGAGATTTAACATCGAAGAAAAATTGTTTTTGTTTTTTTTTATTGGCGCAAACTTCCTCACACTGAAGGACTGAACACACACACACACCACACACACACACACACACACACACACACACACACATGTATTCATTTTTTTTTTTTTACTGTTCCCATTGCTGAGCGTAGAGAAAGTATTTTACACCCAGTGTGTATATTTGGAGTGCCATAATGAATAAATTAAGGGAGTGCCATCTTAGATAGATATGGCAAAGGGATCCTTCTACTTTACTCTCCCAGTTTTCATTCGTGAAAAAGATTGTTTTAAAACAAGTTGTTTTTTTAGTTGTTCCAAAAAGGTTTGTTTTATTTATTTATTTTCTCTCTTCCTTTTTTTTGTCTTCTTAACCGTAATTTCGTTGTTATTTTAAGTATATTTTAAATAATTTCTTGCTTAGCCCCATAAATTTATGTGGGTACGTAGCTATATTTAACGTGTGTGTATATATAGGGTATCCCATAAGTCCGGTTTCCTAGAAAGATTTATTTTAAATTAAATTTATAAAAGTAAAAGGCGGAGGCCTTTTCGTCGCGAGTGTAACTCGCTTCCATATTAGCCATTGAGCGTTATTCTACCTGCAACCAAAAAAAAAAAGGTCCCAAAACCAAGACATCAATTTGAACAGTTGGTTTAGTTCTAATCTATTACTTTTGTAAATTTAATTTAAAATAAATTTTCTTTTGAGACTGGATTTATGGGACACCTTATATATATACATACAGGGTGTCCCATAAGTCCGGCATCATAGGAAAAATAATAAAAAAAGGCAAAACAAAAGCTTTTATTTACAGAACGTGCTCAATATGTCCACCATTGTTTACAGTACACAAATTCAGACGTGATACCCAGTCAGCAAGCACACGGTGAATGATGTCAGGAGTAATGGTGTTACATGCCCCAATAATGCGCTGCCTCAAATGTTCAACACTCGTAATTTTCTTTGCGTATACCAGCGCTTTCAAGTGGCCCCAGAGATAAAAATCTAGTGGCGTGAGATCCGAGCTTCTAGCTGGCCATTCCACAGGCCCTCGACGTCCTATCCAATGACCAGGGAATTGTTGGTACCCTTACTTGGGTGCTGTAATGTGCAGGAGCGCCGTCTTGCTGGAACCATGTTGGGAAATTTCCTTCTTCATTCAAGACACTGGGAAATGCTTCTTCCTCGAGCATACGTAGGTAGGTGCCTCCAGTGACATGTTCATCGAAAAAGAGGGGGCCTATGATGCGATCCTTCCAAATGCCACACCATACCATCACCCGAGATGGACCTTGTTCCTTTGAAGAGGTATACCAATGAGGGTTGTTTTGAGACCAGTAGCGGGTGTTCTGTCGATTTACCTCACCATTTCCATAAAAAACAGCCTCGTCACTGAACAGAATGGTGGACGGGAAATTGGCATCCCGAGCATAAGAAAAATATGAATTATGGTTTGTAGAAATAGAAAAATATGAATTTCTCCTATGATGCCGGACTTATGGGACACCCTGTACATACATACATACATACATACATATATATATATATAATATATATATATATATATTAGTAGTAGTAGTAATGATGATGCGGGTGAAAGAAAAAAATTAGTCTTCGTTAGCAAGGAAGTAGACAGGTAATTTCCGTAGATGCCTGCAAAATCCGGTTGCCTGACTACAAAATAACCCTCATATATATATATATACACACACACAATTCTGGACAAGGACTTGTTCCTTGGGAAGCGGCATTTCAAGCTAAAACGACAAACGTTGAAACTTTTAATCACTAAACGTTTCGAGAGTTTTAATTCCCATCTTCAGTGGTAGTCTTAACTACCGATAAGACAATTACATTCCATTAAAAAATTTTAAAATGAAACTTAAGATACGTACATGATTTGTATATGGTAGTTCATGGCTTAAAATATAGTAATAGGTGATTTAAAAGAATTGGAATAACTAAAAGTACATTTACCGTACAATGTTAAATTCAATATTTTAACCATAACCATTTAGAGTGTTTTTATTATTCAAAATGTAAATTGATTTCAAAATCCTTACATCAGTTTAACACGTTAGCTTACAAAGGATTGAAAAACTGAATTGAGAGTGACACCGTAGCTATGATACAATTCAAACTATGTTCTCGGATGGATGATATTATATATATATATATATATATATATATATATATATATATCGGTGGTGTAGTGGTTAGCGTCGCTCTATTTCGAATCCATCGGCCCCGGGATCGAAACCCGGTGACGGCAGCCGGCGCAGCAGCAAAAATCCAGCTGTTCATCCTTCCACACAATAAAAAAAATTGGTTGGTAGATAAATGGGTACCCTGGGTAGTCTGGTTAAGATGCTGGGATGGTGGTGGGGCGTGGTTCGGAGTGCACGTTAAACTCTAGGTCTAAGCTGGAGTGACAAGTTTGACCTTCGTCAGAATGAACAATTCGAGCGGAAGCAAAACCAAGGTTACCTATATAATATATATATATATATATATATAATATATATATAGAGAGAGAGAGAGAGAGAGAGAGAGAGAGAGAGAGAGAGAGAGAGAGAGAACGATATTACTTCGTGCTTATACGGGCTATATATAAATACTGTATATGCAGATAGAACATCTTGCGCGCACTATGACCATTTTATACGAGACTTTGTCCCTCGTACGCATGCGCGGAGTTGAATGAAGTATCATGTCGAAATTTACGACAGAGAAACACGTTTTCTTGAAAACATTTTTTTCTCACGAATTTGGTTATCGTTTTGCACTGCACATAGAAATGTAAAGATTTATACGACCATGCACGCACTTGAAGTTTGAAGTTTTCACTTGAAGTTTTCACTTGAAGTTTTCACTTGAAGTTTTCACTTGAAGTTTTCACTTGAAGTTTTTCACTTGAAGTTTTCACTTGGAGTTTTACTTTCGAAGTTTACATATAGAATAAATGATGAAATCTTTCGTTCATGCGTGATGTCAGCACTGATGTAGGACTTGAGACCTATTTTCTGGTCTTGGTCTCGGCCATGATGGTCTCGACTACATTATTGGATGTCAGGACGCAGATTTGCAAGCGTGGAAAGGAAAATGAATAATTCTGCAGTTATAATTCTATAGTAATCCGAATCGAACCATAAATCCGAGTCCATATATATATATAATATATATTATATATATATAATATATATATATATATATAAGTTGCGTATTAGACTTTTAATAGAGAATACAACCACATATTAGTGGTTTTTTTGCGAGTTAGGTTAGGTTAGATTTATTTGGTGCCCAATATGGATTTCGGCTACTACAATTAATCGCCCAAATATCTAAATACCTAATGAGTCTATACGCTACACGAACTAGTCCCATGTTTAACTATTATTTATAGATTTATTTACTATTTCTACTCGCCAAAACTACTTATTCATGGCATCAAACGCTATTTGGAATTTATTTTAATTTTTTTTTAATAAAGAAAGTTGTTTACTATTATTAACATATATAAATCTTGGTTTTGCTTTCGCCCGAATTGTTCATTCTGACGAAGGTCAAGCTTGTCACTCCACTTTAGACCTACAGTTTAACGTAGAATCAGAACCACGCCCCACCAGCAGCCCAGCGTCTTAACCCCCATGCTACCCATGGTACCCATTTATCTACCAACCATTTTTTTATTGTGTGGAAGGATTAACACTAACAGCTGGGTTTTGCTGCCGGCCACCTGCCGTCATCGGGTCTCGATCCCCGGACCGATGGATTCGTAGTCAGCGACGCTAACCACTTCACCACCGAGGCGCATATATATATATATATATATATATATATATATATTATATATTAATATATATATCAGCAATGGTTTCAATAAAATGGAACAGAGTAAATATAATAAAAACTCGCAGGAAACTTAATTCCATTTTGGGTTCTTGAAATTGAATATGAGACGTCGAAAGAACAAAGCTCAAGGAAATATTTTTTATTTCTTTTCTATCTCCAACTGTGAAGGAATTTACATCTTTGCTTTCTTATATGCGCGTTTTCAACTTCTTTTGTTCTACAGGTCATCATTATTTCTTATGACTACTTGCAAGCGCTTTATCCCGTACGACCACACATTATTTGTTAATATTCTTATCCAATATTGTTGTTTTATTTAACGAATTTTGGCTTTTCGGCCTGCTATTATACAGGGTGGCCCATAAGTCTGGTCTCGTAGAAAAATTTAATTGAAAATAAATTTTCCTATGAGACCGGTCTTATGGGACACCCTGTAAATCATTTATATACTTTTTTTTGTTGTATTTAATTCTGCATATTTGTTGACAACGATTCAATGATTCTTGATATATCGGTATAATATTAACTATTGTACGAAATACACTCAATTAATTGCATTTACAGTGAGTTCTGTTTACAGTGAGTTCTGTTTACAGTGAGGTAAGTTCTGTTTACAGTAAGTTCAGTTCACAGTAAGTTCAGTTCACAGTAAGTTCTGTATCTTCCTGTATCTATTCAGTTATTCAAACCCCCGTGCCATTAGAATAATGTAATAATAGACCGCTGAGCTGTCAATTTGAAAAATCTTGGATTTGGGTCTCGGACCAGACTTCAGATTTTAGCGACTAATATACAGGCTGGCGCAAAAGTCAGGAACCATAGGCACATTTTATTAAATTATAATAAATGTTCGAATTGTGGCCTTCCACTTGGAGACACTTTCTGACGCGTTGAATGCATGATGGTTGAACATTCCTTAACACATTGGTACTGATTCTGGCACACTCACATGTGATTTTATCCTTTAGAGAACGTATGGTTCTGGGTCGATGAGCATAGACTACCGACTTGAGATGGCCCCACAAGAAAAAGTCAAGAGGCGTGAAGTCTGGAGACCTAGGTGGCCATTCGATGGGCCCTCGCCGTCCGATCCACTTGCTTGGGAATGTTTCATCTAAAGAGCTCCGGACGATGGTTGCGAAATGTGATGGTGCACCATCTTTGCTGAAACCACATCTCCGCCCGTTCTGCCAATGAAATGTTGTCCAGTATGGGCATTAGAAATGTTTGCAGCATACGCAGATATGTTTCACCTGTTACATTGCCGTCGAGAAAGTACAGACCAATTAACCGATCCCCCCAGAGCGCAGCCCACATCATAATTAGTGGATCGAATTGCACATGTCCTTCCTCCATCCAGTGAGGGTTCTCATTGGCCCAGTAGCGTGCATTATGTCCATTGACACGACCGCTGAGGTGAAATATCGCTTCGTTGCTGAACATGATCCTTCGTTGAAGCTGTCGATGTTGTAGAAACCACTGGCAGAACTCTACACGACGGTCTATGTCGTCACCGTGCAGTTCCTGAACGAATTGGACTTTGTTGGGGTGGAAACGATTTGTTGTAAGAATTCGTTGAATGAATCTTATGAAGATATCCTTTTCCTGGGATAACTTACTTAAGAACTTACTTTGGCTGTTTTCGAGGTGATTGAGTACCGTTAGTGATGTTGCTGCATTGGTTGAACTTTTTGGCCGGCCACTACGCGGCCGATCATGAACACTTCCCGTTTCTTTGAAGCGAGTGAACAGTTTTGCAACTGATGCCTGAACAACTGGAAGCCTCTCAGGGTGTTTGTCATTAAAAGTAGTAGTAACTGATCGGTGTGTGTCACCACGCCTTGCACACATTAAAACTATCTCCACCCGTTCATCTATTGTCAATTTCTGTGCCACACAAATTATTAAAATATGCCTATGGTTCCTGACTTTTGCGCCACCCTGTACATTATTATTTTATCTGACAGTTCATTTTATCATTCGCATAAACAAACTTAACTTTGGGTAAATGTTTCATCGTCTCTGCCTGATGGACACTTAACTTCCTTCATATACAAACACATTTAGTAAGACACTTAAAATTTAATTCGTTCTCTTATTGCATCATATACTTATCCTACGTGTTAGCGGTTCTCAGTCTCTTCCATTTCGTGGTGTAATAAAAATCTTTATTCAGAATAGTAAATATACTGTATATAGGGTGAACCAGAAATCCTGCCTCAAAAGTATTTATTGTACAGGGTGGGCCGTAAGTTTCCATACATAGGAAAAATTAAACGTTTGTTTTTATGTTTCAGATACCCTAAGAATATGCGTTTGACGAAAGAGCAACGAATTGAAATCATACTGATGGCTGGGTCGGGAAGCAGTCGCATGGTTGCAATGAACTTTAACAGACAACATGGAACGAACATCACACACGACACTGTTGCAAAACTTATTAACAAGTTGGCTGCTTGGATGCTTGGATTGGTCGGCGTGGTCCTGTGGAGTGGCCTCCCAGATCCCCAGATCTCACCCCCTTGATTTCTATCTTTGGGGGCACTTGAAGGCCATGGTGTATCAGGAAAAGATACGAGACATAAATCATCTAAAGGAACGTATCACCAACGCCATTACAAGCATAACGTCAACTGTGCTAATGCGTGTTCATCAACAGTGGGGAACAGGTATTGAAATGTGTTTTCAAAACAATGGCAACCATGTAGAGCATATTATATAAATAAAAATGGTTGTCCATAACAAATGTTTATTTTTCCTATGTATGGAAACTTACGGCCCACCCTGTATATATATGTATATATATATATATATATATATATATATATATTATATATATATATAAAGTAGGTAGAATCTACAGGGTGCCCATAAATTATCTTTAAAAATTAAATTTAATTTGTAAAGGTAATTTATGGACACCCTGTACTACTTTTACAAGATCAAAGACCTGTATAACCCAGTGGTTTTCAAAGTATGGGTCGCGACTCGATACTGTTTCGTGAAATTGTAATCACTAGGTCACTACTGTAGGTGTAGAAATTTTTTTCTACGAAACACTTATTTGAAATTAATTTAAAATAGTTATTGGTGCGTGAAAGGATTCGCCTCATTTGTATTTGGAAAGGCGTCGACTCTACTCGTACAGCACACCTGATACCGTGAAGCGCTTTCATCTCGTGATCCAGATTTGAACGAGATAATGAACAAGAGGCAGATCCACACGTCTTTTTTTTTCATTTATTGTCTTTATATTGCATTTAAAATGTCTTTTCAAGTAAATTCGATGTCAAGTTATTACTTGAAGTGAAGTGGTTGAAGTTAGCGTGTGTATTGTCCTTTATTGTGATTTTATGAAAACACTTGTCACAAAATATTATTGTTTTGCGTCGCGGTGATAAGTGGTTTTCTTCTTCCACTGGGTCGCGGGGATAAGTGGTTTTCTTCTTCCACTGGGTCGCGGGGATAAGTGGTTTTCTTCTTCCACTGGGTCGCGGGGGTAAGTGGTTTTCTTCTTCCACTGGGTCGCGGGGATAAGTGGTTTTCTTCTTCCACTGGGTCGCGGGGATAAGTGGTTTTCTTCTTCCACTGGGTCGCGGAATAAGTGGTTTTATTCTTCCACTGGGTCGCGAGATAAAAAAAAAAATTGTAAAACACTCGTCTAAGCCATCCTAACTCAACCTAATCGTAACTCAACCGAGTTGACATCATGCAAATTTATTCTGTTTCATCTTTCGTAGTTTGATGCCGAGCAATTTTATATTCTAAAATTTTTTACCATAAGATGCATAATATACATTTTGTGGAAATAAAGAAAAAGTAAATTTTTTATTTAGTAGCTTCTCTACGAGTTTTGTAGAGGTTAAAAAACGTCTTGGCTTTGAAATATGAGAGGAGGGATGTTATCAAATTTGCCAAAGCTGAGCTGATGTTTTATTTAAATTTTTCACAGATGTGGAACGAGGTCTTAGTTTTTGTAGTTAATGGTGAAGGTGTTCTTAGACGTATTCAACTGGTCTCGTATTAGGTCTTCTACTGTAGGTACTCAGAGGATAACATAACGTCCTTTTTAGTTTTTTTCGTGACTCAATTATTCCCATTTTAGTCTTTGGCCAGGAATGAAAATTCCCAAAATGGAAATCCTAATGGAGGTAATTCTCAAATTGATCCATTTCTATTCCCACTGTAAGATTCCCCGCTTTAAATAAGATTTTTCATAGAAAATACCTCTCAAGCTCCGAATTGTGTTACAACTCTTTTTTATCCATTTCCAAATCGGTAAACTCTTTTGTTCAGATATGGAGAGTTCCCACTTCGGTCATTCCACAGTGGGATGGCGAGTGAGATTGGGGCGAAGTGGGAAAAATAGTCTCACTGAGTTTAGTACCTTCGGAGGTGTGGTTGGTAACACTCTCTTGCAGGCGATAAGTATATAACCCTAAAAAACCAGCGTGGCTTATTACAATAAAAATAGATTTTTTTTTTGTAGAGATGATGTCTTATCGTACGC
>JAJOZX010008356.1:160000-186572 GCA_023014485.1 Bathynomus jamesi | reverse complement strand
CTATTTTAGCAACTGGGTTAAATATTTACCTGAAAACACCTGTTACCATTCATTAATAATTCACAGGCCTGCGATGGTTTTGTTGTCCGAAATATTTTATCACTTGTATAGTAATTTTTGCGCTGATTCCGAAAATAATATTCATTTTTCGCCATCACGTACAGATTTTTTACAAAATGTCATATTTCATATTACATATGTAAGTAATTTTCATTAAAATTAATTCAATTAAATTATGATTAAAAATTACTGCCTATAAATGCTTCCAGATCAGAAGTGACGTCATAGCGTCTTCGAGAACATTCGAGAAACGCACCGCTAGTATATAAGTGATGACAAGCCACGAGATGAGTCAGTTTGTCTAGTGCGTGCGAGGTTATATTCTTTATTATTCAAAGGTGCGCGGTGACTATATTTCTCTTTTGAAATTTGTTTATTTGTCGCTATAGCAACCAGAGGGTGTGTAAATAGCCCAAACATTTTCTGTTAAATTTGTGGAAAATTTACTGTGAAAAAAACAAAGGCGAGATATTACAGACTTCGTCAAGAAAAGCATACATGCGTACTTCGGAATGAAACTTGGGGATCAGACAAATCATGGGCTCCACATAAAGTTTGCAGTGTTTGTGTTGAAGAACTTAGAGTCTTAGACTGTGGAGTAAAGGTAAAAAGGATTCTTTACCTTCTGGGATTCCAATGGTCTGGCGTGAACCTAGAAATCACAGCAATGACTGCTATTTTTGTTCATGTAACGTGCAAGGCTACAATACTAAAAATAAAAAGGACATTTCTTGTCCAAACTTTCAGTCTGCTATAAGACCTGTTGCTCATGGAACTGGTATACCTGTATCTACTAAACCAAATACTCTTGATAGAACTTCATCTGATTCGGTGTCTGATGACGAGGGAAACGATGATATTGATCGTTTTCAAACCGAAGCATCTGGTGAACCCCAATTGTTTACACAAAGTGAACTTAATGATTTGGTAAGAGATTTGTGTCTCCCGAAGGATTCTCCAGAGATTTTGGGATCCAGACTTCGTGCAAAGAACTTGTTTTCTCCCGGGACGTCATTTTACTGGTACAGAAATCGAGAAAAAATTCATCCACTATTTTTCTTAAGAAAATTCACTGGTATATAACATTGCAACAATGTTTCGGAACTAATACTTAAGCTAAGCGCTGCAGTCTACGACCCAAATGAGTGGAGACTTTTCATTGATTCCTCCAAAAGAAGTCTAAAAGGCGTCCTCCTTCACAACGGTAACTTGTATGCATCCGTTCCTGTGGCTCATTCGGTTCACTTGAAGGAAACGTACGAAAATCTTAAGCTTCTTCTAACTAAGGTTAAATACAAAGAACACGGTTGGCTACTTTGTGGAGACTTAAAAGTGATTTGTATGTTGTTAGGTCAACAACCAGGTTATACGAAGTTTCCATGTTTTTTGTGTGAATAGCCGAGCAAGAACTCAGCACTGGATAAAAAAGGAATGGCCACGTATAGTCAACCTGACACCTGGTTCTAAAAACATTCAACGTGAAAGTTTGGTTGACACGAAGAAAGTCCTTTTACCTCCGTTTCACGTAAAATTGGGCTTGATGAAGCAATCTGTTAAGGCCTTGGACGAAGATGGAGATTGTTTTAAGTACCTGTGTGGTAAATTCCCAACTCTTTCGGAAGCAAAATTGAAAGAAGGAATTTTCGTTGGTCCCTAGATTAGAAAACTGACTTTGGATGAACACTTTGAAAGAACAATGAGCAATCTTGAAAAAGAAGCGTGGATTGATTTTAAGGATGTTATCAGCAAATTTTTGGGGAACAACAAGGACCCAAATTACCAAAACATTGTAAACATGCTAAATAAGTTCAAAGAGTTGGGTTGTAATACGAGTTTAAAATTACATTTCTTACATTCACACTTGGATTATTTCCCTGAGAATCTCGGAGCACTCAGCGAAGAACAAGGAGAACGGTTTCACCAAGACACCAAAGAAATGGAGAAAGATATCAGGGAAGGTGGGAGGGACATCAGCATGATGGCCGATTACTGCTGGATATTGAAACGGGATACTCCAAAATTATTACATAAAAGAAAAGGAACAGCGCGTACATTCGAGACTAAAAGGAATAGATTTCGCAAGAAAACTCAGGACGAATAAAGATGAATATGTAATAAACGTTAATAGTCTTTTTTCTTTTTAAAGATGTTTGCATTTGTAATTAATATAACAAAGCGAAACAGGTACCTAATGTAAATTGAAATAAATAATATTTATGTTGTTGTTTTTTCCCTTCCAGTTTGCAAAAAATCCTTACGTGATAGAAAAAATGGACACCTTATTCGAAATGAGCGTAGTTGAATTATATAAAATCAGTTATCAGTAAGAAAACAACTCTTACAAAGTCCTCATTCGCGGCCTGTGTATAATTTCTCACTTATGAAAACGCCTCATTTTATTTAAGAGCCTTTTTACCTTTGTTATCGAACCTCGTTCGTTAATATTCAACCATTTCCTCGAAGCCGTACTCTTTTTATCAAAACAAATGAGTGTTTATCAGGCAAAATTCCGTGGCACAGACTCGCTTAAGGCAATTCAAAACATGCCTTCTATATTAATAACGTAATTGCTCAGATTTATATGAAAATTATAAATGTTAAAAACAGCATAAAACCCACAGTATGATTTTTTTGTCACATAAGAATATGCGTTATGTTTTTTATAATGAAAGTATATAACACTTTTCCACGAGCGGTTAAATGAGTCTTGCTGTCTTTCTCTTCCTTCTTTTTTTTTTCAACACCTTGAGGAAGTTCAGAACCGTCTTTAAAAGGCTTTGGAAACCCTTTATAAAAGATAAAATGCTCCGTTTCCTTGTTTAAAATGTCTTAGTGATGGAAAATGTTACACTTCCATCAAGATATATATATATATATATTTTGTAAACTATATATTGTATTTTTTATTATTATTATTATTATTTTTGTTGTCACTGTTACTATTACTTGCCACTTTCACTATTTTTATGTAATAAATAAACTAAATGGCATTAATTTTGTCTAAAAAGCCTCCATGCTTTCAACGGCATATTCAGATGAGATACTGTGAATATATTAATGTCATATCAAATATCTAAAAATTGTAAAACTTTGTCATTTGTATTATTTTATTAATAAAAGGTTGAATTTTGAAAAAAAAAATTTTGAATTTGAAGATGAGTGTTTTGAACTGTCAGTGTTTGTTTTCACGATTCGATCAAGCTCGGTAGAAACAAAAGAAACGCATTCTTTATTCATATTGTTGTCTGAGTCACCGCATTTACGAGGGCAATTTATTGTAGAATTATACGTAAAAATTCCCCGCACTTACGAGGATTACGAAACCTTCGGGAAAGTTGATGACATTCTCGATTATTTTAAGAAGAATGATCCTCTCTACGATCGTGCTGCCAAGGTTGAACGTAAAAATAAGAGATGTGTTAAGTGTTAAAGGGCCCCATACACGCTCAGGCCTGCCCGTCCGGCTACCTGCACAGCTCAGCCCGTTCAGGGCAAACTGCGCGTGTGTGGGGGCAGTGTCACACAGATCTTGACCCGTTCAGACGACCTTTCCGGCCAACAGGGAATCAAGCTATGTTTGATTTTCGGCCCCGCTCACCCGTGAGGTTCCGGCCAAACCGTGCGTGTGTGGGCAACAGAGGTTGCCTTATCAGTCCAGCGCTTAGTTCTTCAGCAAAAGTGACACTGATTGGTTGCGGAAGCATGAGTACAACTCAAGAAGACAAACAATTTTGGTCCGAATTTATCGAAATGTATAAGGAGAACACGTGCTTACTGAAAGTGAAAAGTAAAGAATATTCGGACAAAGGTAAAAAACAGCAGCCTATCAATTGTTAGTAAATAAATTGAAAGAGAAAGACACTTCAGTGAGTAGGGAAACGGTAACAAACAAAATAATGAACATGCGAAGTGCATTTCGGAAAGAGTTCAAAAAGGTTGCGTCCTCTATAAAGTCAGAGCGGCTTTTCGCATACAAGTATCTTCTTTTTGAATTAATGGAGAAACTAAAGTCAATAGCTTCAGATAGGTTTTCTCATCCATCCTGAGATAATTGGACCAATCTCCTGGCTCTAATCTTAGTTCTTCTAATAGTGACGTATGTGATAAACTATCCCGTTTCATCACCCAGTCTTTCGTCCATTTTGTCCTATATTTCTTCTTTCTCTCCTGCTTTGATATATATGCTGCAGCAACTGCTCCAACTGCGAGTAGATTCAATTCCTCGTTGTCCAGCGGAGTTGCCATGTTCATCACAGTCAAATAAGTTAACCACACTCTGCCGTACCTTTTGCAAATTGAGCTCTGTCGTGAAGCTGGCCTGAATCGTGTGTGGGCGATTAGCTTGCTTAACGGGCAGCCGGACGGGCAGGCCTGAGCATGTATGGGGCATTCTAGCGTGTTATCAGGCAATTTTACGAGAAAAAGTACGTGCTGGAAAACAAACCACTCTCGATTCATTCTTTGCGCAACGCAAACCGGCCACAGAAGAATCTGAACCTCAGCCAGGTCCTTCTGGTTTAAGGCACTAATTCGGGGAAGAGATGAGGAGATGGCATTAGACGACCCGCCTACTCGTCCTGCCTCTTCACCATCATCCTTAACCTCTGCCTAATGCTCTCCCAACATCACCCTCAATTCATCCAAACAAGCCCAACGCCTCTACTTTTGAAGATAATATAATAAAAATCACTGATGGATTTAAAACAGCTTATTTTAAAAATATTTTACTGTAATACTGTAATAAAATAATCTTTTTCAGTATTATTTATGATCTTATGGTCCCGATCAAACACTATTCCATTATATGTTATGGGTAGAAATTCCCAGCTTTAACCGGATTCGCTTCAAGTGGCGTTTTTCGGGTCCCTTTTAGCATCAGATAACGGGGACACCCCCCCCCCCCCCCCGTACATATATTGTCCCAAAAAAATGTGGCCACCTTTTTCACTGGGCCAACAAAACTACAATACCAAGCTTAACTAAGTGAAACAGAAATCGTATTAAACCCTTTATATTGTGCCTAATATGAGATGTAGTTTGCTTGAATGGGATCAGTAATCTCTTCACAAATTGAACTTGGGGTTTAATCTAATTCCTGTTTCTGTTTCATTTTAGTTATCTTTGGAACTGCGTTTGTTTTGGACCGGAGGAAAAGGTGGTCAACCTTTTGAGGACTATATAATATAGTGTATATACTGTATATATATATATATATATATTTGGGTGATTTTTTTAACATCTGATATTTTAAAAGGTTTGTATTTTTTTATTAGAGAAGGTACAGTAAAGGTACAGAAAGGTACAGTAAATATTTCATGCTTTTATTTTAGTTAATAAAAAATACAAACCTTTTAAAGTGTCAGAGGTTTAAAAAAATCACCATATACTATATATATATATACAGGGTGTCCCATAAGTCCTGCATCATAGGAGAAATTCATATTTTTCTATTTCTACAAACCATAATTCATATTTTTCTCTTTCTACAGGCCATAATGTCTGTGAGCAAGGAAGAACGAATCCAGATAATTCTACTCATAGGAAATCGGAGTCAAAGAGAGGCCGCTGCTGAATTTAACAGACTGCATCCAGACCGCGAGCCAATAACACAGAGTTGTGTTAGCAGACTTGTTACAAAGTTTAAGGAAACAGGATCCATAGAAGATAAACCACGCAGTGAACCTTCAAGGAGGTCCACTGACGATGATACAGCGACTGCTATCCTGGTTCATTTTAACAGAAGTCCCAATAAGTCTCTTCAGCGATTGTCCGTCGAGACAGGAGTGTCGAAAAGTAGCATCCATCGCATTCTTCAGGCTCACAAATAGCATCCATATAAACTTCAGATCCTACAGAAATTAAGCGAAGATGATCCCGACCGGCGGATGGAATTTTGTGAATGGGCTACGGAACAATATGCTCGGGATGCCAATTTCCCGTCCACCATTCTGTTCAGTGACGAGGCTGTTTTTTATGGAAATGGTGAGGTAAATCGACAGAACACCCGCTACTGGTCTCAGAACAACCCTCACTGGTATACCTCTTCAAAGGAACAAGGTGCATCTCGGGTGATGGTATGGTGTGGCATTTGGAAGGATCGCATCATAGGCCCCCTCTTTTTCGATGAACATGTCACTGGAGGCACCTACCTACGTATGCTCAAGGAAGAAGCATTTCCCAGTGTCTTGAACGAAGAAGGAAATTTCCCAACATGGTTCCAGCAAGACGGCGCTCCTGCACACATTACAGCACCCAAGTAAGGGAATACCTGTACCAACAATTCCCTGGTCATTGGATAGGACGTCGAGGGACTGTGGAGTGGCCAGCTAGAAGCCCGGATCTCACGCCACTTGAAAGCGCTGGTATACGCAGAGAAAATTAGGAGTGTTGAACATTTGCGGCAGCGCATTATTGGGGCATGTAACACATTACTCCTGACATCATTCACCGTGTGCTTGCTGACTGGGTATCACGTCTGAATTTGTGTATTGAAAACAATGGTGGACATATTGCACGTTCTGTAAATAAAAGCTTTTGTTTTGTTTTTTTTATTATTTTTCCTATGATGCCGGACTTATGGGACACCCTATATATATATATATATATATATATATATATATATATATATACAAACTCAGAATGGTCCCCTGAGAAATTTATATGTTAAACACAGACCGTGCATGGAACAAGGAACTCTTCTGGGAAAATTAAATCCACTATAGTCCGAATAAGTAATGGTAAATGACAAATACCATAGTTTTTCTTTTTCATGATGCTAGCCCGACGTGGGCAACGGGTCTCTCGCAAAGAGATCCCATAAATATAGCTTCCCTCACCAGCTATCTGCAAAGCAGACAGGATCCAGCTTTGGGACATGGACCTAGGGTTTAAAGCAAGCCTAGTCCCTACATTCAGAACCTCTATATAAGTAAAAGACTCGTTGCATTCACGTCGGATTGAATAAACAAAGAAAAAGGGGTAACTATTGTATTTTTAGCCAAAAACCAAAACTTAAACCTCAACCGGGCTAGCATCATGAAAAAGAAAAACTATGGTATTTGTCATTTACCATTACTTATTCGGACTATAGTGGATTTAATTTTCCCAGAAGAGTTCCTTGTTCCATGCACGGTCTGTGTTTAACATATAAATTTCTCAGGGGACCATTCTGAGTTTGTGTATATTAAACGGACGTGTTACGTGCCTTGAAAAGTGGACGCTCAATGTCCCGGTTGAGGTTTAAGTTTTGGTTTTTTGGCTAAAAATACAATAGTTACCCCTTTTTCTTTGTTTATTCAATCCGACGTGAATGCAACGAGTCTTTTACTTATATAGAGGTTCTGAATGTAGGGACTAGGCTTGCTTTAAACCCTAGGTCCATGTCCCAAAGCTGGATCCTGTCTGCTTTGCAGATAGCTGGTGAGGGAAGCTATATTTATGGGATCTCTTTGCGAGAGACCCGTTGCCCACGTCGGGCTAGCATCATGAAAAAGAAAAACTATGGTATTTGTCATTTACCATTACTTATTCGGACTATAGTGAATTTAATTTTCCCAGAAGAGTTCCTTGTTCCATGCACGGTCTGTGTTTAACATATATATATATTATATACACAGGGTGTTTCATAACATGTGGGACGCACTTTCAGGATGGATTCAGGACCAGAAAACAATGAAAAAAGTTTATATAAACATATGCCCGAAATCGCTTTGTTTCCGAGTTACAGCCCGTTTTGTGTTCCAGCAATTCTTTCCGCAAACTGTTTACAAACACTGCTTGCCGACAATATTTGTGAGTGTGTACGAGACGTATTTCATGTATAGCCTTGCCGACTGTAATGTTTCGTACACTCTATGACATATTTCACTATCGTTGAGTGTAGAGACATCAGTCAGTCAGAGGTGCATCGCAGACTTCGCAGTGTTTCACTGTTCGTATTCGTAACTTCTTACCGTGAATAAGTGCAGTCCAGCAAAAAAAAACCTTAAAAGTTTTTGTGTTATTCAGTGATAGTGTGCATTTGAAGTGAAAATGGAGGCTTATTCAAACAGAGAAATGGCAGACATGCATCTCATGTATGGACTTGCCGAGTGTAATGCGGCCGCAGCAAGACGTCTTATGCGGAAAGGTTTCCGAATCGCCGTCTGCCAGATAAAAAGACCTTTCAGAGAATAGACGAGCGTCTTGGTGATATAGGATCATTCAACAAGCGAGTTTCAGATGGTGGTAGACCAATCAGCGCCAGAACTGTTGAGTTGGAGGAGCGGGTCCTGAATCGCGTGGAGGAACATCCTGGTGTCAGCACCCGAAGGATAGCAGCAGCAGCAGAGGGTGTAAGATACATAACTGTTTTGGAGAATTTTAGGGGAACAACAGCTTTACCCATATCACATTCAGAGAGTACAAGGCCTTACTGAAGCTGATTTTCCACCACGAGAGGCTTTTTGCACTTGGTTCCTTCAGCAGTGTGCTCGCGATCCTCTTTTTCTATACTCCGTGTTGTTTTCTGATGAGGCTGCCTTCACAAGAAATGGCGTGATCAATTTTCACAACACTCATCACTGGGCCGAAGAGAATCCGCATGCCATCATCCAGTCAAGGCACCAACAACAATTTAGTATCAATGTATGGGTAGGACTTATTGCCGACAACTTAATCGGTCCTTTTGTTTTGCCTGGAAGATTAACAGGAATGATTTAAGCGATTTACTAGATGAAGTTCCTCTTGGTGTCCGACGTCGTATGTGGTTTATGCATGACGGCGCTCCGCGTCATTTTAGTCGAGTAGCCAGAGACTATTTGGATGATCATTTCCCTGATAAATGGATAGGCCGTGGAGGACCCATTGCGTGCCCTGCTCGCTCCCCGGACCTGAATCCATTCGATTTTTACCTGGCGTCATCTGAAATCCATCGTTTACGTGACACCCATTTACAACGATGAAATGCTTTGCCAACGAGTAAACAAGGATGCCAGAAAATCCGAGCAATACGTGGAATGTTTGAACGCTTCAGGCAGTCTATGACGAGGCGTGTTCAGGCGTGTATTCAAGCGCAAGGCGGTCATTTTGAGTACTTCCTCCTTTAAAGGTAAGGCGGATACTTGCTGGAACACATAACGGCTGTAACTCGGACACAAAGCGATTTCGGGCATATGTTTATATAAACTTTTTTCATTGTTTTCAGGTCCTGAATCAATCATATATATATATACAAAGGTGTGCAGGACCGAGTTCCAAAAGGACCGAATTCCAGGAACTCGGTCCTTTTTAAGGACCGTGAGCGGGAAAGTCGGTCCTTTTCTCAGTGAGGACCGAAATGAGGAGCGACGGTCAATTTTTAAGCAATTCCGGACGGTCTTTTTTAGTGATTTTAGTGTGTTTAGTGATTATTTGAAGTTCTAAAGAAGATGCTAGTCTTGAAATGCTAGTCTTCTTGAAGGGAAACTCAAGCATTTAACTTAATAACTTTTTTTCATCATTTATGTATTGTATTAATTATAATTTACGTTAATAAAATTAAAGATTTCCGGTGTCTTTAATTTCATTTTTCATTTTAATCAAATTTTTCACTTATATTATATATAAGGACCGAGGACCGAGTCGTTCCTAGGTCCTATCTTCAGAAACGACCGTGACCGGGACCGTCGGTCCAGTTTGAGGCAAGGACCGGGACCGGGACCGTCGGTCCTTTTTGAGGCCCGGGTGCCCACCTTTGTGTATATATATATATATATATATAGTGTGTGTGTGTTGTGCGCGCGCGCGCAATTTTTTAGCTTGCTTTAACCTTTCCACTACTGAGAACGTATCCGAGTATATGTGTATATAACACGTATATATATATATATATATATATATATATATATATATATGGGAATGAACTCAGAATGGTTCCCTGAGTTTTTTATGATACACACAGACCGTGCATGGAACAAGGAACTCTTCTGGGATAATTAAATCCACTATAGTCCGAATAAGTAATGGTAAATGACAAATACCATAGTTTTTCTTTTTCATGATGCAAGCCCGACGTGGGCAACGGGTCTCTCGCAAAGAGGTCCCATAAATATAGCTTCCCTCACCAGCTATCTGCAAAGCAGACAGGATCCAGCTTAATTATCCCAGAAGAGTTCCTTGTTCCATGCACGGTCTGTGTGTATCATATATATATATATATATATATATATATATATATATATATATATCAGGGTTGTCCAACCTTTATTCATGAAGGGCCATATTTCAATTAATGACCCATACCGAGGGCCAGTGTGTAAATTTTAAGTAAAATTTTATTTTAAAATTAAATTTTATTGGAATAAAATATGACATTAGATAAGGAATTTTCAGTATCCGCCAACCGGCCTGATACAAATCCATAACGGGCCGGACTGTGGCCCGCATGTTGGACAAGCCATATATGTATATATATGTTCTCAGTAGTGAAAGGATTAATACTCCTCCATTTGAGTACATTATATATATATGTAAGTTATATTAAAAGGAGGCAAAACCTTCCTTTCAATATATCAAGAACGAAAGAGAATAAAATTTTGTTTCTTGTAATTTCCAATGGGCAAAATGATACATTTGAAAACGTTATTCTCTTACCGTTTTTGTGAGTGGTTGAACCTTCTTGGATTTAAGTTCTTGTTTTTTTAACCATCTGTAATGGATGAAATATTAAAATTAAAATGACTTAATATTAAACTAACAACTTACCGTATTTTCCGGCATATAAGGCGCACGAGCATATAAGACGCACCCCAATTTTGGCAGGCATATTCTTGAAAAAAAATTAAAAAATATAACACTTGCCGGTAACCAAAAGCCTACCCATGACCCTGACCTTGAGCATATAAGGCGCAGGGTGATTTTCTGAGACTTTTTTGGGGAAAAAAAGCGCGCCTTATATGCCGGAAAATATGGTATTTAATGGAAACTGTAAAATGTGAAGTAGAATTTAAACTTTAGCGAATAACAAAATGGCGCCTTGATAATATCCCTTTGAATGCTTTTCTCTTTTTACTTACGTTTCGTACATTCCCTCTTCGTGTGACCTCGTCGGGGTCAATCACGGAGGTCAAATGTCAAACGTTAAATACTCTTTTTATAATTTTATTAAGATCTTTTAGACTATTTTCATGTATTTCGTTGAAGCAACTGCTTTTAGATGGATCTGACGAACTTCAGCCTATCCATTTTTCACAAGAAATCAAACTCAAGCAATCAATCGGAGAAAATTAAGCTCGTCATTGTACTTTATGTATAGTTACAGAAAAAGTTCGACGAAAAAGTATTGACGAAAAAACAAAAATTTCTTATGAGTAATGGGTCTTTTCGGTATGAAACACTGAAAAAAAAAAATAAAAAATATTTGTAGGTATAAAATGTATATTTTTGTTAAGAAAAGTACATTTTAGGGTGAAGAAATGTATAATAGTTTAACTACTGTACATAGAATAGACTAAATATTGGGAAATGTCTCGTAAAAGTTTTTCAAATAGATCTTTTATTTGCGTTCTTTCGACGCCAAACGAATTCGCAAAGGTTAGGAGTCAATCATTTCATGTTTGGTCCCACTTTCCTGTTTATTGCGTCTTTTCAATACATTCCAAATGCTCTCGAATTGTCTCGGGACAAACCTGGTACACGTAAGAAAGTTAGGATCGGTTAGGTTAAGTTGTATTCTAGAAAAAATATAATTTATAGCAAATATTACGTTCAAATAATATTTTCCCCACTGAAAATAGACTTTTCTTTTTACCTACAAATATTATTTCTCTTTTTTTGTTTTTCTTTTTTTACAGTGCTTCAAACCGAAAACATCCAAAGAAGTTCTCGGCCGGGCAATCAGAATATCATGATTAACAAAATTTGGCTTTGTTAAAGGTTTGCAAGAGAAAACATGGCATATATTAATGAAATATCACATATTACATTGTAAAAACTAACATACGACATTGAATCAGATAAATATAATTGGGATGGAGGGGGTAACTGACGAAAGGACTCACTGTAAGACGATCGCATACTCGAACAGTGCCGAAGCTGCCAACAGGATTGAAAGAAACATCCAAGTATCAAGTGCCTTCACGTAACTCGTAGTAGGACTGTCTTCTCTGTCAAAACGGGATTTTTCCTCTTAAAGACGGTTAATTAAAACAGAACAAAACTGGCTTTTGGCAATGCGCGTACAATTTCATTTTTTGTTTATGTAAAATTGCAAAGACGTCAGTGAAAATACTATAAAGAAATTGTCGTAGTAAATAATATATACTTATACAAATTGTAATCTATATTTATTCAATCCATACAGTAATTACGAGGTAAACTAAAGTTTAGACGCTCTTTAATTTAAAAAAAAGGGGTTTATTTGTTAGTACTAAAAAATAGGTGCCAATTAAACGTCCATCAAAAAATATGGTTAATATTCGTCTTTTCACCCACTCACGCGCGGTTAAAACAGTACAATATATTGAATTGCCATTCAAAACTGACTAAGATATATATCTTATGTTGTGCAATTTGTTCAAATGTACTTTTTTTAATAAAATATATTTCCTGTTTTGGCTACAATGTACTTTTTTTCATAAAATATTTTTCCTGATTGGGAGATTTTTTCGCTACTCTGCGACTTAATTAGTTTGTTGGTTTTTGTTCTGGCTATTTTTTTTTCTAATTGGATTCAGTTTGGTGGTGTTTGTGATAGAATTATGACGTGCCGTTCGTGTGATTTCGACTTTGAGAACTTGATTCGTCATGTGCCCTAGATGAAGACAAAGGGATTGGATGTTTTTATCAATTACGGCGTTATTCTCTCATCCTTAACTTGCCCGAAATGTGACAGTGAGTGCCTAATACGAAAAGATCAGAAGATATTAGGTGAAATAACCACTATTAACCTGTTAGGTTAATTGAATGCCTGGTTAGGTCAACTGAACGCCCTTGATAATTGGTTAGGTTAAGTCGTGATATTTTCGTTAGTTTAAACGAAAATGACGAGAGCAAACTTTTCTGATTAATTTTGGTGTTTTGTACGAAATCAGCTCATAAATGCGCATAAATGCAAATGCGTGGTTTTCGAGATGACGATATCTCTAAAACTACGTATTTTCACAGGAAACGGATGGCAGATTCGTGCAAAACACCTCAAAATTGACCAGAAAAGTTTGTTCTCATCATAAAAACAGACTGGGTGTAAAAACGAATAATTACCAAAAATATATTTACCATCATAAAAAAAATTCGCTTCATCAAAATTCAAAACCAATACTTCGTCATTAAAATATTTATTCGTCATCCAAAACATTAAGTGTCATCAAAAATCAGGAAAATCATCAAAAACCTTAGCCCCCCCCCCCCCCCCCCCCCCCCAATTTGCAGCTTACATGTTTACTTATATCGAAATACAGGGTGGGCCGTAAGTTTCCATCATACATAGGAAAAATAAACATTTTGTTATGGACAAC
Organism: Bathynomus jamesi; assembly: GCA_023014485.1. Lineage (NCBI taxonomy): Eukaryota > Metazoa > Arthropoda > Malacostraca > Isopoda > Cirolanidae > Bathynomus > Bathynomus jamesi. Next base: position 173,040 of record JAJOZX010008356.1, on the reverse strand, counting down.
CATTTTTATTTATATAATATGCTCTACATGGTTGCCATTGTTTTGAAAACACATTTCAATACGTGTTCCCCACTGTTGATGAACGCATTAGCACAGTTGACGTTATGCTTGTAATGGCGTTGGTGATACGTTCCTTTAGATGATTTATGTCTCGTATCTTTTCCTGATACACCATGGCCTTCAAGTGCCCCCAAAGATAGAAATCAAGGGGGGTGAGATCTGGGGATCTGGGAGGCCACTCCACAGGACCACGCCGACCAATCCAAGCATCCGGAAACTGCTGCTGATCCAAATACCGACGCACGTGAAGACCATAATGAGGTGGAGCTCCATCTTGCTGGAAGTAAACTGGGAAGTTACCTTCCTCGTTTAGCAGGGATGGGAAAATCTCTTCTTGCAACATGTTAAGATACCTTTCGGCATTAAGATTTCCACTGACAAAAATTGGTCCAATAATTCTGTCACCCCATATCCCGGCCCACACCATCACTTTACCGGCACCTTGCATCTTCGTCGGACTCAGCCAGTTAGGGTTAGCATTACTCCAATAACGTATGTTTTGCCGATTAACCTCTCCATTGACGTAAAAATTTGCTTCATCAGTAAACAAGATCTTACGTCAAACGCATATTCTTAGGGTATTTGAAACATAAAAACAAACGTTTAATTTTTCCTATGTATGGAAACTTACGGCCCACCCTGTAGTTTTTAGTGATTATAAAAATATATAAAATTCTTTATTTATTGCAGGTATTAAAATTACTCTAGCTGATAAAGTGATAATATAATGGCTTCTCAATTGATTGGTGATTCGGAGAGGCAACGTGTGATAGATCGCATACGAGCAATAAATTTCGGGAAGTTCGTGATGCTAGAGCCACCTTTATAACACGTTCATGGGTTGCCAAAAAGTTGCGAAGAAGTGAGGACTTCGTCAGAAGAAATTGGAATAAAACTTTGGATGAATGTGAAATGGATACAACCAAATCTGGGCGCCCAAATTTGCCACTCTCTCAGGAAACAAAGGATATCATTGAAAGCGGTACGCATAAGCGGAAAAACAGCTGTACAGCTAAACTTTCTAGAGAGATCGAAGTGTTGAGAGGAAAGATCGTTAGTGGTGAGATCATTCGACTGTACCGTCATAGTAGGGTGTGTCAATTTTGGGGGTGAAATGACTAAATTGAAAATCATGTGATTTGGTAGCAATTTAATGTAATCATTTGGCATACAAAATAATATCCTTGCTTCAAAAACAATAAAAAATAACTCCTACCTACATCAATTTTAATTCAAAAATTCCATTTTTCCGTAAATTCGTAACAAAATAACAAATGTGCGCAAACATCCTATCAACATTTAAAGTGGCAATAAGATATCATTCAGAGTCTTTATTTGAAAGTAACTGTTAGAAAATCTAGAAGAGGAAGAACCATTGTTGTCCCAAGGCGATATGATGACTAAGCTGATTGATGCAGCATTGCTTGTATATATTAAGTTAAGGTGTATATATATCCATCTCATAATTGTAAGGTTAGTGAAAAATTCACTTAATTTAGAGCTAGCATTTTTGGGCTCTTGTGGCATCAGTGTTTGGGACGCTGGTGGCATCATTTTGGGGCGCTGCGCGTCTTTTCTACTCGTTTGTGGGATGTCGTACGTACCGGGTGTGGTCTGATAGAGAGCTCTTGCAATTCAGTTTGGTTGTTTAGATACAAGATTGTTGCATCGTGCAATAGTCCAGGTTGCGTTGTTGTTGCAAGGTTGAGAAAGAAGACCATAAATAGTACCCATTTTGTGTTTATATTAAATTCATGTAACTAAGGTCTAAGGTAGGCCCGCATCGAGTCAGCAACCCTGAGGTAGGACCTAATAGGATCTCAAATCCGTAAGTTTTAATTTTAGCTTAACTTGGGCTGTAGGTAGAACTGGCCCTTTAGAATTTGGCCGTTCACGGCTCAGCTGGGATTTTGAACCCACCAAATAAATAAAATAACATGGTCCTTCAGAACCGGATTCTAGCCCAAGACTGAGTCAGTGACTATTTTTCGGCAAAGTTCTGATTGTGCAAATTGTAGCCCAAGTTAGGCCTAGACGGGTTGAGTATTATTGAGTTAAGGTCCCAGGGTAGAAAGTTTGGTCGCCCAATTGCGAAACTTGGCCAGTCGTCTGTCGTTGTTTTTGGCCTACATTTTACCGGTTTGGTTAATTTTGGGTTATTATTGAATTAAGGTCCCAGGGTAGAAAGTTTGGTCGCCCAATTGCGAAACTTGGCCAGTCGTCTGTCGTCGTTTTGGCCTACATTTTACCGGTTTGGTTAATTTTGGGTTATTATTGAATTAAGGTCCCAGGGTAGAAAGTTTGGTCGCCCAATTGCGAAACTTGGCCAGTCGTCTGTCGTTGTTTTTGGCCTACATTTTACCGGTTTGGTTAATTTTGGGTTATTATTGAATTAAGGTCCCAGGGTAGAAAGTTTGGTTGCCCAATTGCGAAACTTGGCCAGTCGTCTGTCGTTGTTTTTGGCCTACATTTTACCGGTTTGGTTAATTTTGGGTTATTATTGAATTAAGGTCCCAGGGTAGAAAGTTTGGTCGCCCAATTGCGAAACTTGGCCAGTCATCTGTCGTTGTTTTGGCCTACATTTTACCGGTTTGGTTAATTTTGGGTTATTATTGAATTAAGGTCCCAGGGTAGAAAGTTTGGTCGCCCAATTGCGAAACTTGGCCAGTCGTCTGTCGTTGTTTTGGCCTACATTTTACCGGTTTGGTTAATTTTGGGTTATTATTGAATTAAGGTCCCAGGGTAGAAAGTTTGGTTGCCCAATTGCGAAACTTGGCCAGTCGTCTGTCGTTGTTTTGGCCTACATTTTACCGGTTGGTTAATTTTGGGTTATTATTGAATTAAGGTCCTGGGTGGAAAATTTGGTATTCTATACTGGTGTTTGGTTAGTACCCCACCCAGCAATTCAGTTTATTTGAAAGTAAAATTTGCGTTTGATCAGTTTGGTTAAGTATTTCTGCCAATTCAGCTCATTTGGCATTGAGCCCAATTGTTGTTTGCATTGAAGATGAGTGCATCTGAATTGAACAAATTTATAAAAAGGAGAAGCGCCTACAAAGGTCTAATTACAAAGGTCATGCCACTATAGATTCTGCCATAGAGCAAGAGGATTTACGCTTAGTGACTGCGCAGCTTTCCATATTAGAAACTAAAAAGGTTGCTCTAAGTGAGGTAAATGTTAAAATTGAGGCTCTTATAGAAGAGGATGAAATAGAAAATAACATAATTTACTTTGAAGAGATTATTGATGATATAATTAAAGTAGGCCTCCGAGCAAAAGAGTTTAGCAGCTCAGTACAGTTAGAGACCAGGTCTAATAGTGAAACACAACACTCAACAAATGATGTTTGTGAAGTTAAAGTTAACAGATCTGTAGTTCAATTACCGAGGCTTGTACTCAAACATTTTCTGGGAGTATTCAGGAATGGCAAGGATGGGCAGACAGTTTTCAATCAGCAGTTCATTCTAGTCAAGTGTTAAGTGCCGTGGAGAAGTTTAATTATTTGCAGTCCCTCTTGGAAGGGGAGGCAGCAAAGACTATAGCAGGATTAGCATTAACAGAGGCTAATTATAATGTGGCTTGGGATATATTAAAGAAACGGTTTGGTAAGCCAGAGATCTTAATTAAAAGCCACCTCCGTGCACTTTTAGCTATACCGCCTGTTAATAATCCTAATAGTGTCAAGGAGTTACGGCAGTTATATGATGAATTTGAAATTAGAACTAGGTCCCTGGATAACTTGGGTGTAGGAATGGAAAGGTATGGTATAATGTTGGTTCCTACACTGGAGTCTAAATTGCCTAGCTCAATTTTGCTTGAATTAAGTAGGGGACACTCTACAGAACATGTGTACATCCCCCTTCAGCAGATGTTAAGTCTTTTAGGCACAGAATTAGCAAGACGAGAGGGAATTGAGTTTGCACAGTGGGATGGTAAACAAGGGGACAAAGGCAGGCACAGCACCAAAGTTTCCACAAAAAGGAATAACCCAGGTACAGTATCAGCTCTACATGCATCCTCTGAGAATAAATTAAAGGGAATCAAGGAATGCATATTTAGCGAAAGCAACCACAAGTCATATAAATGTGAGGTGGCTGAGGCATTACCCTTTGAGGAGAGAAAGGACAGGGTAACTAAGTCCACAGCATTTTTTAAATGTTTTTTGAAAGGTCACAGAGCAAGGTTTTGTAAGTTTAAAATTTTGTGCAAAAAGTGTCATGGTAGGCATCAACCATTATTGTGTGAACACACTCCTAGTAGGCCTACCCCAGAAGTAGAGACATCAGTGGCACATGCCACTGCTATGCAAGGGAGTAAAAGTAAAGGGGTTTATTGCAAACAACTGCAGCCTTATTAATTGGGAATGAGGGAGAAGCTACTGTAAGAGTGTTGTTTGATAGTGGTAGCCAGTGTAGTTTTATTAAGACCAGAATTTCCAGAAAATTGAAGTTTAAAGAACTTAAGAGGGAAAATTTAAGAATTTCTGGGTTTGGGGGTTCCGTTCAAAACCGAACCAAATTTAAGAAGGTAGAAGTTCTGGTTAAAGGGTTGTTACCGCAAAGTCCCACTATCAAGGTCCAAGCTGTAGAGATTGAGGAACTTTGTGCTCCAGTCACTACTTGTTTAGATATGGCATGTGTCCAAGAATTGCAAGTTAAAGGAATTAATTTGGGCAATAATAAGTTTGAAGGAACAGAAGATATTAGTCTTTTGATTGGAGCTGACTATTATTGGGACTTCATCACTGGTAATATTGTCCGCACATCTCGAGGCCCGGTAGCTATTGAAAGTAAGCTAGGCTGGATGCTACATGGTAGTTATTGCAATGAAATGGAAGTTAAGGCTCTTTTTGTTAAGATTGAGGAGAACAGCCATGGTCTGGAAAGGCATTTGAAAGCGTTTTGGGAACTTGAATCTATTGGCATAAAGGACAAACAGGCAAGTACAGTGAACAATGATGTTTTAGAGCAATTTGAAAAAGGGATTGGGTTTAGAGATGGTTGCTATGAAGTTGGCCTACCATGGAAGGATTCTTGCAAACCCGGTTCAAACCTTCAGCTAGCTAATCGGAGGTTGGAGACTTCATTGTACAGGCTAAGAAAAATGAGGAGTTGTTAATTGAATACAATGAGGCCATCCTAAGTTATGTAAGGGAGGGCTATGCTGAAAGGGTGCAAGGTGATGCAAGTGAGGAAGCCTATGCAACTTGTATTTATATAAGAGACGCATTGCAAGAGGAAGTAAGTTGCAGGTTGGTTGCTGCAAAGAGCAGAGTAGCACCTTTGAAAAGGCTTTCTGTTCCAAGGTTGGAATTGATGGGTGCAGTTATTGCTAGTCGGCTTGCAGTTATAGTGCAAAAGTCTTTGGCCCTCTCTGAAATTCCAAGCTATTATTGGACAGACTCCACTATAGTTTGGCACTGGTTAAGAAGCCAGGCAAGGAAATGGAAACCATTTGTTGCCAATAGGGTGGAGGAAATTCAAGCGCACACAGATCCCAAGCAATGGAAGCATTGTCCAGGCACCCAAAACCCCCTGATTTACCAACACGAGGAATTTCAGTGAAAGATCTTGCACAGTCAAGTTTGTGGTGGAATGGCCGGAGTGGCTAAAACTTGGAAGTGAAAACTGGCCTTCTAATCAGCCTATTGTAGGAGAATGCCAGGCTGAAGAAGCATGGGTGAGTGAGGTGAGAAAATGCGCTGTGAACAGTTGTCAAGTTATGCAGCAGGACCCCATATTGAGGCTTGAGGACATTAGCAGTCTGAAAAGATTGTTAAGAGTGACAGCATGGGTATATAGATTTACCAACAACATTAAGGGAGAAACAAGAAGGGAAGGAATTCTGAACAGTAATGAGATTCAGCAAGCCAGGAAATACTGGGTGGTATATATGCAGAAGGAAAAATTTGGTGAAGAGAGAGAATTGCTCACCAGCCATCCATTACAGGTTCTACCAACACATTTTGCGCTCAAGGGTTTGGATGTGTTTTGGATCAGGATTTATTGAGAGTAGGAGGTAGACTACAGTTTTCTGGGCTTCCAGAGGAGAAAAGACATCCAATTTTGCTACCTTCTGGGGGGCACTTTGTGGGCCTTTTGATCCTGGATACTCATCATAAGCTGTTACATGCTGGAGTTAGAGAAGTGATAATAGAGATTAGACAACAATTTTGGATTCCCAAAATTAGACAAGTAGTAAAAAAGGTCTTGCATAAATGTGTGGTTTGCAAGCGTTGGAGTGCAAAGCCTTATTATGAAAAGGTGGCTCCACTTCCAAGAGAACGGTGTGTCTATACTGCCCCATTTGATGTAGTGGGAGTAGACTTTGCAGGTCCAGTCTATGTGTATGAGCGAGGGGAGTCTAACAAAGGTTATAGATGTCTTTTCACCTGTGCTACCACCAGAGCAATCCATTTGGAGTTGGTAAGCAACTTAAGTAGTGATGTATTTCTTTTGGCCTTTAAAAGGTTTGTGAACAGAAGGGGTTTCCCAAATAAAATCATATCGGATAATGCAAAAACCTTCAAAAAGGCTGCAAAGGAACTCCAAGAAATTTGGTCCTTGCTAAAAGAGGAAGGATTCCAATCCTACTTTTCACACCAAGGGGTACAGTGGGAGTTTATTGTTGAGAGAGCACCATGGTGGGGAGGATTTTGGGAAAGGCTAGTGAGAAGTGTAAAGTGTCCATTAAAGAAACTTTTAGCTAATGCTCATTTGAGCAAAGAAGAATTCTGCACTGTTTTATGTGAAGTAGAAGCAATGGTGAACAGTAGGCCTATCACTTTTGTTTACAACAGTATGCAGGATGCAGAGCCATTGACACCAAATCATTTTCTTTGTGGTAAACGATTAACATCAAGCCCCAGTGTGCCAGAAGACTTGCAGCCTATCCAGAGCACTCAAGGAGAGTTAACCAGACGGTTCAGGTACCTTGAAGAGCTACAAGATCAGTTATGGAAGAGGTGGCAGATGGAATACTTGCCAGAACTCAATTATTACCCATCAGGCAAGGTAAAGGGCTCCAATTAAATTGTATCAAGGTGGGAGAAGTGGTAATGATTGGGATGAAAGACCAAGGCAATGCTGGAAGCTTGGCATAATTGAAGAGTTGTTTGTTGGCAAAGACAATTTAGTTAGGTCTGCACTGGTAAAGACTTCAGGAGGAAAGTTAAAGAGACCTATACAAAAACTCTATGCTTTAGAAATCAGCAAAAACACAGATAGTCAAGATGAAACATTTGAGTTACAGCCTCATGGAGAAGGCTTGGCTAACCTTGCAGAAGGTAACGACAACAATGCCTCTTCGGTGGGGAGTGTTAGAAAATCTAGAAGAGGAAGAACCATTGTTGTCCCAAGGCGATATGATGACTAAGCTGATTGATGCAGCATTGCTTGTATATATTAAGTTAAGGTGTATATATATCCATCTCATAATTGTAAGGTTAGTGAAAAATTCACTTAATTTAGAGCTAGCATTTTTGGGCTCTTGTGGCATCAGTGTTTGGGACGCTGGTGGCATCATTTTGGGGCGCTGCGCGTCTTTTCTACTCGTTTGTGGGATGTCGTACGTACCGGGTGTGGTCTGATAGAGAGCTCTTGCAATTCAGTTTGGTTGTTTAGATACAAGATTGTTGCATCGTGCAATAGTCCAGGTTGCGTTGTTGTTGCAAGGTTGAGAAAGAAGACCATAAATAGTACCCCTTTTGTGTTATATTAAATTCATGTAACTAAGGTCTAAGGTAGGCCCGCATCGAGTCAGCAACCCTGAGGTAGGACCTAATAGGATCTCAAATCCGTAAGTTTTAATTTTAGCTTAACTTGGGCTGTAGGTAGAACTGGCCCTTTAGAATTTGGCCGTTCACGGCTCAGCTGGGATTTCGAACCCAACCAATAAATAAAATAACAGTAACCAATGCAGTCATGTCCTATTTGCTGCGGTTCCTTGACATCAGCATTCGGCTTGCTACTTGCGGTTTGATGTAGCCTTCTCGCCTCTCGTGACTGTAAACTTGACTAGCTGCTTCTGTGACCATTTTCACACATCTCTCCACACTCTGAGTGTGAGAAGGCCACTTTAGCACTTGCATTGGGGCCTCTTTAAGTTGTGTTAAATCTTTGTTTGTTATACATGTCAGTGGTGTCTCCAAAACTTCCGAACTCAAGTTAACTAATTCTGACAATTTCGTGGCATTGACGTTTATCGGAGGTACCTTCCTTGTCTGAACAGAGCAGTTTCCCAGCTGGTCATCATCTAGTGATGTTCCTCTAAGCTTTAGGATGATTTCCACAGCCTCAGTTCGCTCTTTGGTACATTGGCTGCAGAGTATTGCTTGCAAAACTGCCTCTGGCCTAGCATACCAAGCAGACCTTCTCACCACAGGTAACACGATGTCCACCACTACTTTCCTTTAGGTTCTCAGTAGCTGTAATTGAAACAAGATGTGGTTGGTCCCCTCCATCCACATTGGATTAAGTTTTACATTGAACCAGTGAGGAAGATAAAACCCAATAATAAATTCAACAATCAACATCAAATTCTGTAGCATTTTGCCCTTCAGTGCATGTTTGGAAACCCAAATCCTGCAGAAACGAATCGCTGTAGTTAACCAACGACTGTGACTTACGGGTCGAATCTCCAAGAGAGCCAGATTTTGAGGCAACTCTCCTGATCTGATTGCTTGAACAATACGATAAGCGTAAGATTGATCCGTGCTGAGGTCTTTGATAACTTCTTCAGACAACACTGGAAGGGGAGGGCCTACTTCGACCTTTGGAAATTTTGTATTTATTTCTAATTCCGTTGCTTCATCTAGCATGTTGCCAAGGGGGGCCTGACCACTTGTTGTTGCTCTTTGTAGAACCATCAAGTTCCTGGATGAGACGACGAAGAGGTAGTTCCCTGTGTGCAAATCACATACAATCCAAACAAGCCTTCTTCCAAGTTTTTTTCTCTAAATGCGTCATAACACCGTCCTGCCATCCAGTGTTCACCGCAGTTGAGTCTCCACCAACGGCCTGCAGTGAACTGTCAAGTCTTCTTTCTTGACGTCAACATATTATTTCTTGCCTTCTACTTCTGCTTCAGGAACAAAGTGAAACAAATAGCGGCCACCAGGTTCGGAACACACAGAGTAGTGTTCTTCTTTGATGAGACCGGGAAACTTTCTGTCCATTCCCTCTACCTCTAGGAGAACTTTTGTGTCATCTCTTCTTCCATCAAACAAAAGGCAAGAGAGACCTTCCTCCTTCAAATCTTTTTCATGCTGATCAGATATTTCCTTTATTATTTTTTCTTGTGCTCTTCTTATCTTATTATGATCTATCACTAAGGATGTATCCTCTCGGCTGATGAGGCCTGCATCTATCCAAGCGGCAGTGGCAATCTCTGCAGTCTCGTAGCCCCGTATGGTGGCGAATACTGGCAAGGGCAATGTTTGAGATGTCTTTAGTGTTGTATTTCATTCTCTTCGGCGAAGGTTCAGTTGGCATTTTGGAGCTATCATCTGATGTTGCTTCTTTCTGTTCATCTGAAGAGCTTTCAAAGAAGTGAGAAACCTCTTGATAGAGCTCTTCATCTCTTTGGGTGGCTTCTTCACTCTTCTTTTTCTTCCTTTCTTTCCTCTCTCGGATTTTCTCTTTTTTCTTAGCAATAACAATCTGTTTTTTGGTTTCTGAATAATCTGCGGAACCAATCTGCATACTTCCTTGGCCTCCTGCCTTTATTCTCTGCGCCTTTATGAAAGCCAGCTCCAAAACAGGGATCTTCTTCTCACGAGGACAGCGATAATCAATGTGAGGGTGAGGTTCTCTTCTGCATGAGGGAGAACAATTGGCTTCAGAACACAACTCTATGGGACACTGGTAGTTAAAAATGTCAAGAAGAGTATCAAGTGTGTGCAGAAATTTATTTTTCTTTGCTAGTTTTCCTTTACCAAGTGATGTCTCAACTGCTTTGTTAATTTTAGCTCAATAGTTCTATACTGATTGAGTACAGGTGGTTTGAATAACACATTAGCTTTTTTCCACTGATGCAGAAGAGGGGGAATCATGTCCCTTATGAGCTCTTTCTCCGTGTAGTTCCTTCTATCCTTTGTATTTTGTTCACGAAGGAGTAACCCTAGTCTCAGCATGTCTCGCACTGTTGGTAGTTCTGATACGGGAAGCTCCTTGCCTGTACCGACTAACAGACTCAAGTGGCATGACGACTGACCTCTTGTCTTCAATTTTGGCATCTTAGGAATATCTGAAAAGAAAGAAAAACATTTAAGTATTTTATATCAATTACGATGTTTCAAAGTTTAGTCATTCGATGTTCTAAAATTCAATAAAAAAATATTTCATGGGATTACAACATAATTAGACAGAAGAATATGATAATAATAAATAATTGTAATAATCAATAATCCATACTTACAGTTAAACTGTAGTATTCGTCTAGTAGAATAACTATGAAGTAGGTACAAGAGCAATAACAGCAAACCACCGTCTATGACATCTAAGAGGCAACTGAGGACTGAGAGTGAGGGACAGTTCTATTCATGTTGTGACTATACATTGTACAACAACTATATGACCTTGAAAACACTCCATATGCGATCAGTGGGATAATTCTGTGACAGATGAATAGTTAATCAATTTATGTCCTATTATTTAGTAAAAGAGTCAATTTCTGAAACTTTAAGGTAAAATTGATGTAGGTAAGGGTTATTTTATTTCGTTTTGTTGGCCAATTTCAAGTTTTGACATAAAAAGACACTATATTTTCACTACCAAAAGTGATTTGAAAAAAGTTGACAAAATTGACATCCTACCGTCATAGGCAAGGTTTAAAGCCTTGGCATGAACTTCCAAAGCCAAGAAAAACTCGACTTAATCGATGACAGAATGTGGTTTGCCCATTTTCTTGAAGATTGGGATGTGGATGATTTCATGCATTTAGCTGTCTCCGATGAATTTTTTGTTTACGAAACACGTCGGCCTAACTACCAAAATGATCAAGTGTGGGCCACAACACCAGATGAAATCGATGACAATGAACATTATCGCGAATTATTAAAAAGTCCAGACTGTGTTGGTGTGTTGTTTTGTTCACTGCAAAGAAGCTCATGTGGGTGCTGAAGCCAAATGGTCAGAGTTGGGATGGACAGTATTTTCGTGATATTATTCTATCCCAGCATGTCATTCCTTTTCTAAGAAACCCAAACAATGTTATGGATGTCGATCAGGTCACACTTCTGCACGATAAGGCCCCCTGCTTTAAGGCATTAGCCACCCAACAGTTGTTGCGGAACCATGAGATCGATATCTTTGGAAATGAAGAATGGCCAGGAAATTCTCCTGACCTGAACTTCTGTGAACACATTGGATCAGTTATAAAGGACAAAGTTGAATGTCTCTTGTTTCAAGAACCTGCAGCAAATCGATTTTCGAAGGATACAATGACGCAACACATTGAAACTGTTTAGCAAATTTGAGTAACGATCAAGATCTATTCACGTCACTTTTGGCAAGCTACCCAAAGCGAATTCAGGCTGTCTTGGAAGCCAATGGCGGGAACACCAAGATTTAATTGTTTCTCATTAAATGCAGGATTAAATTCTCTTTTGTAAGGTATGTTTAGTTTTACTGTACCTCTAATGGTTTAGGCCATGGGCGGGGGGGCTAAGGTTTATTTCTTTGGAGAAATGATAAGAAAGTACTTAAAATGATAAAAAATTATATCCCTGGATAGAGGCTAGCTGGTGAAACGTAAACAAACACCGAAAGTGGGCTGGGCTTTGAAGATGAGGGAAAATGTATGGTTAAAACACGTAAATAAACAACCAAACCAAACCAAACAAAGCAAACCTAACCTAACCTAACGTAACCCAACCTAACCTAACTACTATGCCGACAACGTTCAGTTTTTCTGATTGAATATATAATGGATTGACGATACAATTAAGGTAGAAAAATTTATACCTTTTTTTTGTAAAAACAATGTTTTTGCTATTCATTTGTATTACATTTGATGATTGCAATATGATGGAACAAGTAATAGATTTGATAAAAAAAGAACAGGTTTTGATAACAAAAGTACTGTTGGTTTTGATGAAAAATGTACTTTTTTTTTACCACGCCCAGAATTTTTTTTTTATGACAAAAAATTTTATGATAAAGTATTGGTTTTGATGAATAAATGTATTTATTTAGTTGGTGAAATAAATTGTGCCTCTAAAAATATAGATGAAGGAAATTTCTTAGATATAATATAGAATCATTATAGCTATTTTTCTTATTTCGAAGTTAATATTTAACAAAACAAAAGTATGTCTTCATTTTTACTAAACGAAAATTAGGCTTGCAACACTTTTACTGGATACCCAGATTATATATATATATATATATATATATATATATATATATATATATATATATATATACGATGGAGCAAACTAATTGGCCAATTTTTCATTGCGTACAACTTTGTAGTGAAAAAAGTAAATTAATAAATACTTGTATATCCGAACGCAGTTTAGAGAGAGAAAGAGAAAATTCAACTGCTTTAAAACTCATTTGCAAAGAAATACCAGATATTGAGGACTTTCTAAAATACCTACAAAACGTTCGTTATATATATATATGAGCTATTGAAGAATAGGGACCCCAGCCTTCTTTAGTTAGCTTTATAAGGCTAACTAACGAAAATATCATGACCTAACCTAACCAATCGTCAAGGGCGTACAGTTAACCTAACGATTGATTACGTTAGGTCGTGATATTTTCGTTAGTTAGCCTTATAAGCCTAACTAAAGAAGGCTGGGGTCCCTATTCTTCAATAGCTCAATATATATATATATATATATATTTTTTTTAAATTTTCTTCCCAGAGACAGTATTTTTGACAAAGCCGAAATTTGTTATAAAGATTGTGTGGTTGGCCGAAATTGGTCACCATCTAACCTACGAGACTTTGTGGCCACTCTGTAGTGTAAACT
>JAJOZX010008356.1:117500-155000 GCA_023014485.1 Bathynomus jamesi | reverse complement strand
AAATGAAAATTTATGAAACAATTCAAAACAGACGATCGTCATTCCCCAAAACCCGTATATATATATATATATATATATATATATATATATATATATATATATAATATCTAAGTTGTATCATTATGTAGAACATTACAGTATTCGCATGAAGGAAGGAGAGGTTGCAACCTCTACTTGAATAAATGTATTTACTTAAACTGCACAAAGATTATTCTCAAATCACTATTTCATCTTATCTCATAAATAGGGTTTCGTCGTGGTCAATGGGGTTCCCCCCAATCCCTGATAAGTATCCCTTCACTCCATACGAGATGAAAATTTATGAAACACACGAGCCTCATTCCATGCGAAAAAAATTGAAAAAATACGAGAATTTGCGAAAATTCATTTAAAAGTTGAAATTAACCAAAACACAATCCGCTAGAGGAAAGGAATTCCGAGAATCTACCCAACTCGATTTACCATAATTTACCTTTCTACCAGTCAAATCGATCAAAACCTCACCTCACTCCGACTCTTAGAAATACACACAATTATATTAAATAGCAATCAGCGAAAAAAATAAGGTAGGTATACCTGAATGTACTAATAATTATATAATATATATATAATATATATATTATATATATATTAGTGATGTAGGTCACATCCGCATCCGCATCCGCATCCGCGGAACATCCTCACATTTTCTCGCATCCGCATCCGCGTCCGCATCCGCACTTTGGACTGCGGATGTCGTGCGGATGTGGACCGTTGAGATAAAACGTCATTAATAAGCGGAAATTATCAAATTCTACTATATTAATAGAACTAGTTCATTGTGCGCAAAAGTGATGCAAGCGACATGATGAGAGGCTGTTCTTGTATGAAGTTACTCTCTTGCAACCTACTTAGATCCACGTTACAAAGCTAAGTTATTTTCACCTAGTACATTAGAACGAGTTAAATCATCACTTGGCAAAGCAGTTGAAGAGCTTCAATCTCTTGAATCTGTCGCTTCGCCACCCACCAAAAGAATAAAAGTTTCAGTGACAGAACCAACACCTTCAACAAGCAAATCTATCACAGAATCTGTCTCTCAGTTTCTTGAGTCAAGCAGCAATGACGAGACCTACGCGATGTCAAAAGATGTAGTAAAAATGATCGAGAGCTATCACCAAGAAAAACGCCTGGCTGCATGTGACAATCCTATTAGTTGGTGGAAAAATACGCAGAATATCTATCCATACTTGAGTAAACTTGCAAGGAAACATTTAGCCTGTCCTCCAACAAACGTACCAAGCGAGAGATTATTTAGCAGTGCTGGATTAATATATGATGAAAAGAGAAACAGACTGGCAGCAGAAAAGGCAGAAAAATTAATGTTCCTTAAGCATAACCTTCCTATAATTAACTTTGAACATTAAACGATGAACATCTTAGTTTACTTTATTTTAATTACTCATTTATAAATATGCCTAATAAAACTTTAAACTTAATATAACTAGTTATCAAGCTAATTAAAGATCTCTTTCTATAAGGGTGGAGGTTGGGGAAAGAGGTCGGTGGGGTGCATTTGAGTTGGGTTCACGTCCCGCATCCTGGTAACACAATTATGGTTTCTAATTGTGGCTGAAACTTAACAAAATATAACGAATTTATTTGCAGACGAATTCACTAATTGATTTCTATATTAGTTAGATGCTTGATATTATTTAATATGTTCAGAGAAAAGTACAGCAATTATTGTACAATTAATCAATTATACTACATTATAGCTACAGCTCTCTCTATATAATAACTTATTATATACGTTAAACACAACAAATCTCGAATATATCCTAAAAAATAACGAAAATGTAGACATCCGCATCCGCATCCGCGGATGTTGAAATCAAACATCCTCATCCGCATCCGCATCCGCGGATGTGGAAAAATGACATCCGCTACATCACTAATATATATATATATATATATATATATATATATTATAGAGAGAGAGAGAGAGAAAGAGAGCGAGAGTTTTGTTCAAATAAAGGAATCCAAATAATATTTCCATTTACTCAGTTTTTTCCCAAAATATTATTTAAAATTAAGTGTACTAATTTAAATTTACTTTCTTTTTCCAGGTTAACTATACCCACAATTATAATAAATAATAATCGAAAAATGGCAGAGTTTGTTCTAGTGAGAAAGGAAAGCCAATGCTCTTAGTGAATGGGTTTTTATATGTAAGAGACCTAACCTAACCTAACCTACGAAATACATCTCGTCAGGGAGTCGTTGCTTACTCTTCCACATTTCAACATAACAGGATTATTGAACCGGATTTAAAATAACAGGATCATTTGACCGGAGGCAGTAGTATGCCCGAAAAACGTGTTAATGCATCATTTGACGAGTCAGTAGTATGACCGAAAAGCATGTTAATGCATCATTTGACGAGTCAGTAGTATGACCGAAAAGCATGTTAATGCATCATTTGACCCCGAGTCAGTAGTATGACCGAAAAGCATGTTAATGCATCATTTGACGAGTCAGTAGTATGACCGAAAAGCATGTTAATGCATCATTTGAAACGAGTCAGCAGTATGACCGAAAAGCATGCATGATTTTCTCTTTAGTAATAATAACAACTAGCTCGAAGAGTGACAACGGATAAAGTTTTCACGTCACCTTAGGCCCACAGTTTAATGTGGAAACCGAATGCTATTTTAAAAATATAATTAGGATATAATTTCTTTATTATAAAATAAGTTAGCAATTATGTTAACACAAGAAAACAATACTATTAACTTGTAAGTAAAAATATAATATAAGGGACTACCATAGAAATGTAAGTGCCTATAATTCAAGAAACACGATTTTATATATATGTTACTCATCCGGTCCCGTTATAGCGGATTGGTACACGTCATAGCTCCACCCAGCTACATCGGCAGCCAATCACTACGAACATCTGGTCTTTTGGGCGGAGCTTGGCGATTGTGCATATAAAAGGGGATATTTTTCAGTTGGGAGTAACAGTAGCTATTTTCGCGTCAGTGATTAATCATTCCCTCCACCATGGACCTGTACGTCTCCCCAGACTTGTATGAAGAAAGTGACGCTGCAGCATTAACGACAATTAGTCTTTTTAATGCGATTGACCGTGATGAATTATTCCCAACGCAAACCGTAGAAGATATTTGCAGTGATGCTCCTTACAATCCGACGCAAGGGACTACCATAGAAATGTAAGTGTCTATAATTCGATTTTATATATATATGGAGAGTTGTAGTATCTCATCAAATAGATACTATCCAAAAATTTTTTATGTCAATCAATGTTATTTGATTATCCCCATTATGCTAAAATCGAATTTTTTTATGGCAATCAATGTTATTCCTCGAACCAAAGATATCTTCACATAATGGGGATCTGTCTGTATACTCTGTATATGTTTTAAAAGAATGAACATTATTCCTTTAAGGTCGATGAGGATTTGACACGTGTTATACAATCTTTTGAAGAATCTCGGAATACGGGGGTATACTGAACAGTCAGCAATGTCACACATCCTCCACCATGGACCTGTACGTCTCCCCGGAATTGTATGAAGAAAGTGATACTGCAGCATTAACCGCAATTAATCTTTTCAATGCGATTGACCGTGGCGAATTATTTCCAACGCAAACCGTTGAAGATATTTGCAGTGACGCTCCTTACAATCCGACGCATGGGACTACCATAGAAATGTAAGTGTCTATAATTCGTTTTTATATATATATGGAGAGTTGTAGTATCTCATCAAATAGATACTCGCCAAAATTTTTATCTCAATCAATGTTATTTGGTTATCCCCATTATGCTAAAATCGAAATTTTTTATGGCATTCAATGTTATTCCTCGAACCAAAGATATCTTCACATAATGGGGATCTGTCTGTATACTCTGTATATGTTTTAAAAGAATGAACATTATCCTTTAAGGTCCGATGAGGATTTGACACGTGTTATACAATCTTTTGAAGAATCTCGGAATAGGGAGGATATACTGATCAGTCAACAATGTCACACCGAAATAATGTAAGTGTTTTTCGATCTTTTTGGGATAAGAAGACAATATATTTTCATAAATTTATTAAATGAAAGAAATCAGTACAATAAACAACTACAGAATATATCGTTACAAATATACGAACAAAAACATTATAATATACAACGAGTACGTACAATTGGAAAACGGTTTTTTATCTGTCTGCATACCATTTCATCGTTTCGGCGAGTGTGACACGGGTCAAATAAATTTAAAAAATTTATAAATTCTTTATCATTTGACATATGCATGAGAAATGAGACGCAGTACATTCCGCAAACATTAGTAAAATATCCTTGCATGCGAAATGGGGTCCATACAACTTCGGGAATATGTAACTGAGCGAGAAATTTTACAATAATAGGGTCACTCCAGGGTTGAGTACCGAGTGAATCAAAATAGTACAGGCGCTGTCTATTTTTAAAATAGACAGCGATCCAGTGAATCCCTTCATTACCGATGATGTCTGTGTTCACAATAAGACTACCGCATTCTCGCGTACTTGGCAAACTCAATGTTTCATTCTTCGCAAACACGCCGATAAATTTGGAACGTGTGACTCGCTCCATTACTTTCTGAAGTGTATTAGCATCCATTTTAAAAGTCAGTGATAACGCTCCTAAATCTATCTACTTCTATTAGGGCTTGCGATTCGAGATATACTAGTACACTAATAGGAGCGTCTATAGGCTTGGCGAATTCCAGCCGCACTGAGATGTTTCCGCTCTGCTGTGGGGTTAAATGGGTATTTACGCTAGCAGATAAGTCAGGTGTAATGTCAAACGGGTAAAGGTTAAATTGATCAATGAATTCTTCCTGCGTTACCCCATTACCAAGCTCATCACAATCACCTGCAATATGGGTCAGATTACTATAGGCTCTGGCACAAAGAGGTAACACAGCGTCTGATGAATAGTCCGTACCCATTGTTCCACCCAAAGCAGTGCCATTAACGTATAGAGTTATATTTTTAAGTCCGAAATTCTCGAATTTAAAGGCACTCTTTCTATATTTTCCATTCACCGAAGCGTGGTCCTGCATGCCGATTAATATCCTTTTAGGAAGATTTCCCAGGGCAATGTTTTCTATCTGCTTCGATGCCAACCCTGCAGGAACCGTATATAGTTTGATCTGCACTCTGTTAATAGGATATTTCACTGTAGCGTTTTAAATTTTTCTCAATTTCTAGTTGTTTTGGTGAACTTAATTTCACTCGCCGTACGCGGAGGTATGTGTCCATAATGTGAACCACAACGGGCTTTGCACCCTCTTCTTGATCCGCATCCAGATTTAAGCAGATCTCAGGACTCGTGCGGGTGAGCTTTATTTTCATATCCACCCCGTTCACAAGCAACTTCTCCTGGAAAGTGAAATCTGTGTGCAACCGTCCAAAACACTCGTATATTTTCTTTTTAGAATTTTTAAATTTGTCCTTTATACTATTTTCATCTTTAGTTTGATAATATCCCTCCGCACTTAAAAAGGTAGCCTTCGCTTCTTTGGAAAAGTTGAGGACATTTTCCAGATAGGCTCGTAGATGATAGTACCCCGTGCCTGCCGATATGTTGGTCTGATTTAAATATACGTCACACTGGTTGAATATGGAGTGCAGAAAGTTTGTTTCAGGGTATACAGCATATTTGTCATCGCAGACCGTTCCATCAGAATGGGCTATACGTAGCTTAGCGTACATGTGCACACAGCTTGGATCAAAAAAGTAAGGGCCTGAGCTGGGTATCACGAATTCTATAGGTGCACTCGGGGAACTAATTGTGTTTAAAGGGTTAATTGTAATAAAGTCACTGTGCTCAATAGAAACTTGGGTTGGAGGTAGCTCAAAAAGGGACAGCTCCGATTTACAGCATTGTGAACTACATGGGTGGATGAAGCGTGCCATGGCGAAATAGTGACTCCTCTCTCGGCAAGTGGTAAACAACTATGATTCATGAGATCAATGTCCTTAGCTTATATCAGTCAAAAAAGTGGTCAACCATAGGTTTCATTCGCTTACAGCACTTCTTTTTTGATAGCCTTTTACGTTTAATACCACGTGACCCCTTCTTCTTCCGGGCAGCCCTCTTCTTCTTCCCGCCACCACGCATTTTTCTCTTTGCATCTTTGATGATTTCGTCCCGTGTACGCTTTAAATGTTTTTTTAGAGCCTCTTTAGGTTTAGCCCCGGCCAATATGTCTTCTGCAGTGTTAATACCTGATTGTAGCGCTTTCCTTCCAAGGTATCTGGCACCCCTCTTCAGCAAAGGAACAGCCGTACGTAGTATGGATGAAAAAATGGACCCAAGTCCACTACCGCGCTGGTATCGCATCCCTCGATAGACGGTGAAAGGCTTTCTATCCATTATAACTCAGTGCGTCGAAAGTGTAGCTTCACTGTTAAGCTCCCGTTACCGAATGGGAAGTTTTCACCCACAATCGTTCTTATATATATTGTGATATTGGTTATTAAATTAGTTGCGACATTCACATAATGGGGTCTG
The DNA here is from genome assembly GCA_023014485.1 of Bathynomus jamesi. Classification (NCBI taxonomy): domain Eukaryota; kingdom Metazoa; phylum Arthropoda; class Malacostraca; order Isopoda; family Cirolanidae; genus Bathynomus; species Bathynomus jamesi. Next base: position 148,448 of record JAJOZX010008356.1, on the reverse strand, counting down.
TCATATGTAATACTCAAACTCCTTCCTCTATGGTTGGGGATGTGAGCAATGCGCAGCAGGCGTGCCTGGGTATCCCCAACAAACTGGTGCTCCACTATATTACTGTAAATATAGCACATGTCTGGGGACCTTTCAGCCAATTTCTCCATCTTCAATTGATACATTAATCTGGACAAGTCATGCTGTGTCTCGTGAAATGTGTCTCTTTGGAAGGCTGCGCTATAGCGGCCATTGGCTAGAATTTGGAACTTTCTATGGTCTTTAATACGTCTGTTAGTCTTTGATTTTAGGATTAGTGTATGTGCAGGGTTGTTTACGATTTCGTATACTAAATCATTCGTAAGGTTTGAGTTTCTTAAACTTACGTTTAAGCCTCTCACAACATCCTCGGCCGAACCATATTGACCCGGCCTAGTCTTACTTCTGTACTGTAATACCGTGCAACTTAGTCCGAGCGATGCGCATAGTTTCATCCATAGCTACCCCAGCTTTTTCACACTCGTCAATGTCTCTAAGAATCGTAAAAACGGTTTCTTTATGTTCAATATTTAAAAAGATGGTGTCCAGCTGAATTTCGCATATCCCCACCTCATACGAATCACGACCCAATTCAATGTGCTTGGAGTTCTGTTACAAAGTTGGCTAGTGTGTTGTTAGGGTGTACAGACAGGGACGAGGAGGACGGGAGTGTGACGTAGAAATGGTTAGGAGCCATGTTGCATACTATTTAAGCTTCATTATTGCATCAGCTTTTATATAGGTGTTGAAGCTTTCTGGGTACCCTAGCCATTTCACCAGGTACATTTTTCTCTTCCTGAACCTTTGCTTCCTAAAATTTTCTCAATTTTAAACACATTTTTTTCTAAATTAAACGCAACTTTCTGCAATTCCTCGCGGTAAAAGCCTCCTGAGATTTCTTCCCATTCAAATCTTCAATGTAATACATCATTATCTCACCTTTAGGTCTCACAGCCCTAACTTTAAAAATCTCGCGTGTCCATCCTTGCTCAAAACCCTTTGCGAATTTATTCCCCGAACGCGACAGCCTTACATAATCATTGATTTTGAAGCGCGCAGAGTGTGGTGGTGGTGGTGGTGATCCATCTCTCCTCGGGAGCGTACCTCTTTCTAAAACTTCGTTAGTGTTGTCCCAATCGTGCGATGGTGCGAGCGGTTGTAGGATGATGCCAATGATTCCAGAATGTCTAGAAATCTGTATGTGTTTTTATGTGTAAAATAACGGTGCATGCGTTCCTTTATGGTGCGCTGAACTCTTTCAGCTAAAGAAGCCTTATGTATAGAATTGGTTGTGTAATAGCTGATATTAAACTCTGTCAACATGTTCTGAAAAGCACGGCCTATAAATTCCTTCCCCATATCCGTACAAAAATAGCCAGGAACCCTGTTTTCTTTTAACATTAGCGTTTTGGTGGATGGGCTCGTGAATCTGAATTTTTCTACAGAGTCCATTTCTAACACGTCACACTCCTAAGTGGGTCATTTACAAAATATTACAAATTTTGAGTGCTGTTCCTTATATTTCTTCTCCCACAGAACCGTGAATGACGATGAGGTAGAGCATCCCATCATTGACATTACGGATGACCTCGACGACAGTGTAGTTGTGATCTCCTCCCCTGCCAACGAACCCTCACCAGCGACACCGGTAGCACGTCCAAAGCGGAGGTATGAGAACCCCACGTCAGGTATAAAGCGTCCGAAATACGCACCTGTTGCAGCGGTAATAGATCCCCAACCCTCAACCTCTTACGCAACAAGCCCCCCAGCAGCACCTCCCGCTAATATATCCCCTTATTCATCCGCCATCCCCCGTTCTGTTAAGTCTACAATAATAGAGCCCAACCCTCAACCTCCTACGCAACAGACCCCCCAGCAGCAGCACCTTCCGCTAATATACCCCCTAATTCATCCGCCGCCCCCCGTTCTGTTGAGGATGCTATAACGCTGGAATTGGTGCGCTCCGCAGCCCCCACCCCAGCCTTGACTAGAAATCGGTATAGAGTCAGGGTCGACCCTAGAGTCATGTATAGCAATGGAATTGGGCGCGGGTTACGCCGGGTTGTACAGCATATTATAGAGTTTGCTCTTCAGAATCGTGACGAGCGTGAAGTCAGGACGAGTCTGTCCTTTGGATTCGGGTCAGATGACGGTGATGTAGACGATTATTGGGTGATAGTGCCATTTAGACGTTTGGCGGCTGAAGATGTAGAATATATATTAGGACGTATAATGCAAGCCGCCCAAAGTAGTATAGCCTTCAATATGGACAACTTCACGGTAAATATTGACCATGTATACCGTGTTGCGGGTCATAGTGCCATACCGTATACTCTTAACTTCAATTCTCCGACTATTTACCGAAAGCATATAAACGTCGATCGTGGTTGCGGCTTTATAGCAGTACTCTTAGCACGTATGTTTACTGTACAAAATACACGAACTCAAAAATTTGGTTGCCTACAGTCGTGGAGCGTGCCCGTAAACTAGCTGTAGACTGTGAACTTGAATTTGACTGTAATATGGGTCCTGAAGAGCTGAGAAGGGTAGAACAGGAAATGAATGTCCGCATAGTTGTGTTTGGGTTGGATGATCGTCGTAGGACTGTGTATGTTTTTAAAAGCTGTGTGAGAGATCGTACAAGACCCCTACTTATTTTAGGATTGTCAGGGACAACGTATCTCCCCATCCGTAATATAAGGGGGCTTTACGCTAGTTATGACAAAAGTCGAAAATATGGGAGACATCATGATTTGTGTAAGTGGTGCCTCGAGTTTGCGGATGATATAGTGAGACATTGTAAAGAATGTCACATGGTATGTGAGCAGTGTAAAAGCACCAAATGTGAAAGCCGTGTAGTTGAAGCTGAGAAGAGAGACTGTGATGTGTGTAGACGCACATTTTTCAATAATATCTGTTTTGATTTCCATAAATCAATTGGCACGTGCAGGAAAATGAGAATCTGTGAATGTGGTATGTTTCACACAATGGATAATTGGGGGAAATTTAAGCACAAGTGTGACGTAATTCACTGTCCTACATGCCAGGAGGAATATAAGGCGGATGGAGTAAAGCATGTATGTTATATGAAAGATGCTAAGCCTAAAAATAACCCTTGTATAACTGTATACTACGATATAGAAACATATACGAACGCTGAAACCAAAGAGGTAATTCCACATTTACTTGTGAGCCAGACCATCTGTGATGAGTGTATGGGTATCGAATGTGACGAGTGCCCCAAATGTGGTAAACGGACAAACGTTTTTAAAACGAATGTCCGCGATAGTCCTGTGAAACTATTTGTGTCCTATATTGTCGAGTTAGCCGACAAGTTCAAAAAAATGACTGTGTATATTCTCGCCCATAACGGGGCAAAGTTTGACACGCAGTTCCTTTATAAGGAGTTGCTTGAACACGAATCCTCTGAGATATTTACAGGTGATCCATTGAAAAGAGGTAACAAATTAATACAGATGCAGATAAGAGGCAATGTACAATTTAAAGATACTTTATTATTCACACCTTGTAAATTAGCAAAGCTACCCAAGGTGATGGGAGTAGCAGCTGAAGTTTCCAAAGGATACTTCTCTTACACTTTCCTCACCAGCGAGACTTTAAACTACGTAGGCCCACCACCCCCCAAACATTATTTTGACTGTATGGATGAACGTGAAGACTTTGATCGATACTACGACAGTTTTAATGAAAGTAACCCTTATAATATAGCTGATGAATGTGAGCGTTATTGCGTGAATGATGTGCGCGTGCTTAGAGTATGTTTCCAGGCCTTTAGAAGGATGTACATAGCCCGTCTCAAATGCGATCCACTGCAAGTCGCAACCACCATCGCATCATTATGTTTTACGGTGTTCAAGAATAACTTCATGCCGAAAGACACCTTAGCCATTATTCACCGAAACAACCCCCGCAGTTACGGACACAAGGCTATTTACTGGCTCATACACCTACAGCAACAGACAGGTGTATACATAAAGCACGCCCGCAACACGGGTGAAGTACCCATTAAGATTAATGGACGTGTTTTTTGGGATGAAGGGTTAAGTGAAAACCGTGTCACTGGTGTGAAGACTGTGTACTCCTTTAACGGTTGCTGGTGGCATGGATGCCCCCGTCCTGAGTGCGGAATCACCGGAGATATCCACGGTAGGTCTCCTGCCGACTGTCTCGCATCAACCCGCACCCGCGATCAACTTATAGGATCACAGTTCACTCACAAAGTCTTGTGGGAGCATGAATATGATGCACGGATGGAGACAGACGAGGTGTACCGTGAGGAAATAAAAACGATCAAGCGTTCAATGGTGCTGGATCCTCTCAAATGTGGTGATAGCTTGTTTGGAGGACGTACAAATCCTTTCAGACTATACTTCCCACCTACGGAGGGCGTGAAGCTCCATTACTACGATTTCTGTTCTTTATACCCATACGTGATGAAGAGCAATCCGTACCCCGTGGGCGCTCCTGAGAAACTGGTGGGACCTAGCCTACCCTCCATCAATGAATTTTCAAAAAATTTGAATGATCGTTACTTTGGGCTCTCTTTCGTAGACGTACTCCCCCAACGCAATTTATGGATGCCGATCTTACCTGTCGTTATCGACGACAAGCTCATGTTTCCCCTGTGCGTGAAGTGCGCGGAAGAGGATAACGGCGAATGTAACCATATACCCCACCAGCGTAAGATCAGAGGCGTATATACAAGTCCTGAGTTGGCCCTAGCCGTACGCCATGGTTATAGAATACTGAAGATACATGAGGTGTGGAGGTTTCAGAAGCTACCCAACCTTTTCACACCATATATAAACACCTTTTTGAAGGATAAGGTTGAGGCATCAGGGTATCCGCGAGGAGTTGATACCGAAGATGAAAAGTCTGCCTATATTCAACGTTACCGCGACCGCGAAGGTATACAACTTGATCGTGTCCAAATTGTAAAGAATCCTGGCAAGCGCTTTAGTGCAAAGTTGTGTCTAAACAGTCTATGGGGAAAATTTGCGCAGAATACCGGCAGAGGGAGCATTCATTTGGCACAAAGTTATAGCGATGTCTGGGATTATGCCAATGCCCCCGATAAAGAGGTCATGGAGATCGTAATGTAGGTAATACTTACGTAATAAAGTACAACAACACTGAATTTGCCACAGATACCTCAAGGGTTACAAACATACCTGTGGCCAGCTCACAACAGCCTACGCCCGTATAAAACTTTGGGGTCTATTGCATTCTCTTGGGCGGAGAGTATTGTATGCCGATACAGATAGCGTGATATTCACAGAGAGGGAGGGTGAATACATGCCCCTATTGGGGAGTTCCTCGGCGAGCTCACTGATGAGATCAAGGATGAGTATGGGGACAACGCATACGCCGACTCTTTTTCTCAACAGGACCTAAGACTTATGGGGTACGGGTCAGGGTGGGGGAGGAAATGAAATATATCGTGAAGGCAAAGGGTATTACGCTCAACCATGCGAATCGGGGGTTGTTAACTTTGAATCGTTGAAGGATCTAGTATGTTTGGACGATGATGAACAACAACCTCCCCAACTAATTGTAGGCACCCACAATTTTCGGGCGCAGAAGCTGGGGGGCGTGAAGGAACTTAGGGGTACGAAGGTGTGCCGTAACACCTATAGGAAACGTTACCAGTTACCTGGTACCTATGATACCGTACCCTTTGGATACCAATGATGCTTCTATTGTTAACTCACACGTCTTTTATATAATCGTATCTATTGATTTATTACACGTATTTGTAAATATATATATATACTTGAATATCTCGTTTATTAAATCGTATTTGTAAAATTGATTTATTACACGTATTTGTAAATATATATATATAACTTGAATATCTCGTTTATTAAATCGTATTTGTAAATATATATAACTTGAATATCTCGTTTATTAAATAAATCATGTTTCAATTAGCGTTTCACTTTCTCCTTTGTGTGTGTGTGTGCAGGTGAAAGTTCTAAGCTCCGCCCACTGTAAGACCGTGAGTCATGCTACTATCTGGGAGTCCCTGCGTGGTCAGTCGACTGCAGTAAGCCCGAGAGATCAGACGTGTATTCAGATCAGACGTGTATTCAAATGGCTACCTTTAATATTGCTTGCAACGTTTACGAAATGGTATTCAGTAAAGTGCAGGATGTGGTGGATACCGAAAAAACTTCCTATTCCTCCCTCCTATGCCTCTTTTAAAAACACATTGGATTGTGCGAAGTTCCAAGATGTACAAATACTCTACGGATGTTCTGGTGAGACCGTTGAAGGCTTTCGTTGCACAGACGATGTGCTGAAGTATACTGCAGAGCTAAACTTTATAAAGTCTCACATACACCGTGAAGTAAAAGAAACAACGCGTGCAGAAGAGAAGCAGCAGGTATGGATAATGAGTCTTGCTGATGGGTGGTGTGACAAGCGGTATTACGTCATGCTACACCATGTCGATTACTCATACCCTACGACTGAAAATGTGAATCTCGTGATCATGGACAATCTTAAGTATTTTTATCACTATATTAACGTATATCATGATGAGGTTCGTAGTGAGGTTGTGGCTAGTGCCCTGCGTGAATTTTTAACAGAGTTTAGAGACGAGTATCGTTTGATGGGCAGAAAGGAAAAATATGAACATATGTTCCTCTCAAATAGTGCGCCGAGTGTGGAGATGTTTAGTAAAACATAAAATGTTCCTAGTTCTTATCCAAACTGTCTGGTGCGTGGTAGTGATGAAATTAATTCTTGTACCGAAATATGTACAACAATTCGACTCGCGGTCATACGAACAAGCCCATTCACGTATCATCGAGTCAGCCGCCCGTCGAACCATTCCTGCCTACCTGCATGCCTCACACGGCTCATAGTTATCTCAGAGCTTGAGCCGAGTGGACGTGCGCTCCTCGAATACGATGGAACTTCCTTTGAGCAGCATTCTCAACACCTCGTACGAATGTGTCCGTGACGAAATCGTGCGCGTTTTCAGGCGTAATTCCGGTACCATTAGCTATGTACTGGAAACGGAATGTAGACCGACAAACAAACGGGTTTATTTAAGTATCGAGGAGATGAATAGAATCTTCGTGATAGTTGAGAAGTGGAGTGAAGATCGTTATAAAATACCTGCTAACGTAGGTACAAGAAGAGAGCAGATTAGTGACGCACCCTTATACGCCGTTGTATGTACGTTGTGTATAAATAACGATCGGCCGTGCATTGATATACGGCTGATGTGGAAGGATGCTTCTGATAATAACGCTCTTGTTCCTACGCGAAACCGTTTCATCCTCGACAGAATGTTTGAAATCGTCGGATTCCGCAAGCTGAAACCTATATTAGACGCGCGTGTTACGGACATGCTTTATTTTGATACAGTACTTGAATACGCCTACACCGCTCTGCTCGATGGGTTTACCGAGTGTAGGGCTGGTGAGAATGGTCTAGAGCTGGACGTTTATTTAAAAAGTTAGACTCTTTGAAATACCATGAACTTTGGTACAAAGCAATTGATCGGTACAAGGCTGAGCTCACCTACACCGTTCACCCTGAAGAACTATTTCTTTATATAACGCGCAGTTGTCGTAACGATTTAGAAGATTATTTCAATTGCCGCTATGTTGAGTGAGTTCACGATTGAAAAGCTCGAGTCGGTAGAAATAACCCTCGATTGGAAAAGCGTGTTTATAAACTTGTGTTTAATAATGTAGCTAACGATGAACTCTTTGTGCGTGCTTTTGATTGTATTCTAGATGTATTTAAAGATGACTTACCAACCGGTTGTAAAGTGGGAAAAAAATAGTACTGAACGATATGAAAGCCTTCATATCGAATACAGGTTTCCCTATACTTTAAGCGGTGAAATATTATTAAGCCGCATATACTGCGTAATGCAGAGCAATAATGATGTAATTGTAAACTCGATTAAGACCGAGTTTAGTATTTTGAAAAAAAAGTGAAATGTAATTATATATTTTGCGTGATATTTCTCATGTACTGATTATACGCATATTTCTATTATTATTGAAATGTATTTATATATTTTGCGCGATATTTCTCCTGTACGATTATGTACATATTTCTATTGAAATGTATTTATATATATTTTGCGTGATATTTCTCCTGTACTGTTATGTACATATTTCTATTATTATTGAAATGTATATTTATTTCTATTTGAAATGTATATTTTATTTATATATATCCATAATTGTGTGTATATATTTCCTGTACTGTTATATGCATATTCCTCAATTGAAATGTATATTTATTTTCTATATATTTATAATAAACAGAATGATGCAATGTTGTTTTACTTAATTATATCATGTTACGCCTTCTAAACCTACTACCGGTATTCTTTTAAGAAATATAATAATGCATACAACGGTATCGCTAAAAGTGGTATCTGGCAATATTTAAGCCTTCTAAGCCAACTGGCTGATTAGGAGTCTATAATAGTGTATACAATGGTATCTGGCAACTCAGTCTTCGATTAGAATTAAATGAATACATGGCGCTATCTGGCAACTCAAGCCATTTACAGCCAACTGGCTGATTAGGAGTCTATAATAATGTATACAATAATAATGCTAAAAAGTGGTATCTGGCAACTCAGTCTTCGATTAGAATTAAATGAATACATGGCGCTATCTGGCAACTCAAGCCATTTACGCCTTCTAAGCCAACTGGCTGATTAGGAGACTATAAAACAACGCCTACTCGGCTGAAGTCTTAATATGCACTTGGCTCCTGCCAGGTGAACACCTCTCCTCCTTTTCTCCTCCTTTCTCTCCTCCTTCTTTCTCTTGGGGGATAACGCCGCCTCCAAGTTGCATGCCCCTTGCAACCACGGTTGGCAACAAAGGGCCCTTTGGGGTAATTTTTTCTTTTTTTAATTATTTTTTTGCAACAACCCCCACCCCCTTTTGCAACATTACATAATAACTTGCAACATTCTTGCACTCTCCCCTTTTTCGGCTATACTACTGAGGCGTCTACTAGTCAAGTTGTACTGGCTTCTTCCACATCTTCCAGCAACACTGATGAAAGTGAGAATGAGGAGGAGGAGCCCAAAGGAGCTTGTGCTTTACCAAAATCTAAGAAAAACGAGGCATGAAAAACATCATGACTCTTCAGATGTCTGCTGCCCTGGATCGTACACAAATTTCCTCTAGAAAGGCAACATTTATCCTCGCAGAGGCAGCTAAAAGCTTTGGTTTGGACGCTTCAGATTACAACATAAACCAACATTCTATCCATCGCCTTCGAAATAAGAACCGAGCTCGTCATGCTAAAGAACTTAAGGAGCATTTCCATGGAGAATGTTCTATGACAGTCCACTGGGATGGCAAGATGATGGAGGACCTCACCTCGCACAAGCACATTGATCGTCTCCCAGTACTTGTGTCAGGACCTGGTGTTGAACAGCTGCTTGGTGTCCCCAAAATCCCAAACTCAACTGGAGAAGCACAAGCTGAAGCCGTCTTTAACTGCCTGAATGAATGGGAATTACAGAGAGAGTAAAAGCAATTTGTTTCGATACAACAGCTTCAAACACGGGTCAATATAGTGGAGCCTGTGCTCTCATCGAAGCAAAATTGGGACATGATGTTTTGTACTTGCCTTGTAGACACCATGTTTTAGATTTATTGTTGGGAGCTGCATTTGAAGCAACATTGGGATCTACATCAACTGGTCCAGAGATATTGATCTTTAAGCGTTTTCGTGACAATTGGACTTCTGTTGATCAAAGCCAGTTCCAAACAGGTGAGACAGACACGATTACTAAAGAAGCAATTATCCAGTCTAAAACTGAACTAATTCAGTTTGCTAGATCCCAGGCACCTATGCTACGGGATGACTATCAAGAACTTTTGGATCTGTCCATCATCTTTCTTGGAGGTGTCCCCAATAAAGGCATCAAGTTTCGTGCACCAGGTGCCATGCATCGAGCTCGCTGGATGTCCAAAGCGCTCTATTCTATCAAGATGTGGCTTTTTCGAAACCAGTTCAAGATGACTAAGACTGAAGAACGAGAAATTCGAGATCTTTCCCTTTTTTCTGTTCTCATCTATATGAAGGCTTGGACAACATCCTCACTCCCTATTGAAACCCCATTTAATGACTGGCTCCTTATGAGGTCATTGATTAATTATCCTAACAAAAAGATTTCTGATGCAACTAAAAAAAAGCTCTCTAACCACTTATGGTACCTGTCTGAAGAAGCAGTTGGTCTTGCTTTCTTTGATGAGCGAATTACTACAGATGTAAAGAAACGCATGGTAAAGGCATTAGAAGATGAGTCCACTGATAGACCACCCAAGCGTCCTCGGATTCCTGAATCGACCTTCTGCTCTGGTGAAGGACTACACCAACTTGTTACAAGAAATACTAGAGAATCCTTTACTAAGCTGAATTTGCCAGAAGGATTTCTGAACAAGGCACCCAGCACTTGGACATCCAACTGTGAATATTTAAGGGCCAGAGCTATTGTTGCAGCTCTATCTGTTGTAAATGACCGGGCAGAACGTGCAGTAGCTTTAGTTCAAGAGCTGAATAAGAAATTGACAGTGGGGAAGAGCAGCTCCAGTTCCTGCTCCAAATTGTTGCAAAACACCGCCAGAGTCACCCAGTTCCATCAAAAACTGTTCTCAAAAAATAACCATCAATGAGGTCGCACCTTAAAATACACCATATTGTATAATCATTGTATATTAAATAAATGTTGTATAAGGAAATAATGCTAATTAAAGTAATTAAAGTATGTAAATAGCACTGGCATTTGAATTTATCTCTATATAATAAACTAATGGTTTTTTTTGTAGCAATGCTTCATTGCTGATTGTATATAAAAAAAGAGCCAGGAAGGATTTTGGATAGGAGAAAAAGGATTGGGATAAAGAAGGATTGAGGACCAAAGGATGGATTATAACAACATCAAGGATAGGTTAGAAAAGGATCAATGATAAATAAGAAGGCCTATACTTATAAAAACGAATCAAACTAAAAAAAGAAGGAAGGCATTATGTGTATAATGAGCATAATCATATGTCAGGAGCTATTATGCCATGGTCACCATTTTTATTAGCCGGGAGCGACCCCTAAATATGAACCAATTTGTGTCAAACTTTCAAGTTTTAGTTTTTATGCTAAATGGAACTATTTTAGGGGGCGCAGATAAAACAATTCAACATTTCAATTTTTGACTACCCAATAAGAGACACCCTAATATAATATATATATTATATATATATATATTATATATATATATATAGAGAGAGAGAGAGAGAGAGAGAGAGAGAGAGAGAGAGAGAGAGAGATTTGGTTTTTATAGATTTCTTGCACAAGTATATTTTTTATATTTACAATGTCACCTTCTAAATTGTGTCTGAAATAATAATGATGATGAACTGAATACGACATCAATAATTACTTGAAAATTCATGAAATGCTAAATGTATACAGTGTATATATATATATATATATATATATATATATACACACTTTCTTTTCGCAGACGTAATCTTCTGTTAATTAAAACAATAAAACAAATTATTAATATATATATATATATATATATATAGGTCCCTATATAACCTTAGTTTCCGACCGAATTGTCCAATTTGACGAAGGTAAAGCTTGCTGCCCCATCTTAGACCTATAGCTTAACGTGGAATCCGAACCACGATCCACCAAAGAAGTCAGAAATTATAAAGTCTTCGCCCAGAGTCGATCTCACGACCTCTCGATCAGTAGCAACCCAGCGTCTTAACCGCGAGGCTACCCAGGGTACCAATTTATCTACCACCCAATTTTTTGTTTGGAAGGACATCCTTAATAAAGAAAGCGAGATCTTACTATCATTTTGAACTAATGGCTCTAATTGATCTTAGATCTTTTGAAACTGTGTTTATATTGATGAATTATTAAAGTAAATATATTGGGATTAATCCAAAGTGAATCTCCTTCAAAGAAATAAATCAAATTGATATGGGTGTCCTACGGGTTAGGCCACTGGTGGGTATGGGCAAACCTTTTCAAAGAAGATTCATTGCTATGGTTTATGCGTGTCTATGTAGAAATGTTGAAACTGCCAGTTATAAATTTCAACTATCAAATTATTTCTGTTTTAAAGTTGTTGCTTTCAAAGAAAACAGAACAGAGGTACGGAAAGTGAAATGGGTAAATTAGCCAAGCTCATATTGGTTAAAGATATAAACGAAAACTCTCGTACGTTTAGTAAATATACTATTTCAAAGCTGACTATTATGATTAGGACAGTTTTTGCGGCTGTGTAACTTCTCGCTGGGCAGTAGTTTGCCAACATCTGAGTTAGGCCCATTGGCCTACATGAATTTTTAAAAAGTTTATAGTTTTTAATAAATAAAAAATGTCGAATCTAATTCCATTCTGACAGAGGGAAAATTCTTCAATCTCTATTCCCATTCCAAATCAATTCTCGAGCCAAAAACCTCGGATCTGGAACCAACTTCGGTTTGGAATACAATGACGAACTGATATATAAAATGAATGAAATAAAGTTTAAGCGTACTTGGAACACATTTGCCGCAGGTACATATCGTCCGTTCGTTTCGATGAATCCGGACATAGTAATTGGCCAACTGTGTATAAACTCTTTGATCAACGGACAGTCCATTTGGAAGCCACACGAATTCCATCTCGTTAATTTTGTGGAAATCTGAAAAAAACAAATGAATAAATCAGTCGATAAATAAAATGTCTCAATTCTGCGTCGGAGAAAAAAAAATATATTTATATATTAAGGAATTTATCTATTTCAAGAATAATTTAAGATAGAAAGTATTCATGTCTTTAAAAGGTTGGTGATATTTAAGCTTCATTTACTGCAAAGATTTCAATCAAACATACGAATATAACCCGCTGCATATTTTCATACCACGCGAACACTTTATGCAAAACCTTTTATTTATATGTTAAAAAATGTAAAACTTTTTTTAAGTGTTACAATAATTGAGGACAACAGAGAGTTACGAGGACAACAGAGAGTTACGAGGAGTTACGAGGAGTTACAAGGATGAGAGGAAGCCTCAAAGACCTTCCGGTCCACTCTGGGAGGTTCCTGTTATTAAACGAGTTTATTTTTCTTTCAACTATTCTAGCAGTAGTAGAAAACTGGATAGAAAAGTATAAGGCTCTCTCCTCACCCTCCGCTCCCTCCCTGTCACAGGCAGGTACGGAAAAAGGTTGAAGAAAATACCTTGACCCCTGGAAAAGTAGCCAAGGAAATTTTACAGGAAAATGGAGAATATATAAAATAGCTCTATAATTAGCATGTCCACAGAGACACCGTGCGAGCGAACTCCTGCGGAGTTACGTTATGTTTTAGTCTTAAACTATGAGAGTATTCAGTACTTTGTCTAGCCTATTTTTAAACACATTTACACTTTGGTTTGAAACAACTTCTGAGGGAAGTTGGTTCTAGATATTAACTATTTTATAGGAAAAGAAATTGCCGCAGACAGAGGTCCTAAATGTCTTTAGTTCCAGCTTATTCAAGTCTTCAAGATGCTCTTGAAGACTTGAATAAGCTGATCGCGCAACCTCCTCGTCTCTAAGGTAAACAGATTTAGGCACTCCAATCTCCTTTGGTAGTTTTGCATTCTTATTGAAGGGATCAATTTTGTAGCCCTTGCTTGTACCCTTTCTAACCTTTCTATATCCTTCCTGAGGGATGGAGACTGAAACTGCGCACAGTATTCCAGTTGAGGTCTGACTAGTGAATTATAAAGAGACATTACAGTCTCCTTGTTCGAAACTGGAACTGTCTTTTAATATAACCTAATAATTTTAAGGCTCTCTTTTCAACTTGTGCACAGTGCTTCGACGGTTTCAGATCGTTGCTGATATAGACTCCTAAGTCTTTCTCTAGATCGGTCTCAGTCAAGTTCCTTCCCAAGAGAGAGTAATCGGTCTTCGGGTTTTTATAACCTATGTGCATTACCTTAAATCTGTCCAAGTTGAATGGCATCCGCCAAGTAGCAGAACATTCGCCCAACCTGTCAAGATCATTCTGAAACGTTCTTACGCCCTCCTCAATACCTACACTACTTCCTAATTTCGTATCGTCTGCAAATTTGGAGATTGTACTTAGAAGCCTGACGTCTATATCATTAATATAGATGATAAAAAGTAAAGGACCCAGAACGGAACCCTGTGGGACACCACTGGTGACGGGCGCCCACTCCGAAGCCACTCCATTTATTACTACTCTCTGCTTTCTATCTCGTAACCAATCCTCAATCCTGTTGGAAACGAGCCCGGTGATTCCTAGTCCTCTGATTTTAGCCATCAATCTCGCGTGAGGGACTTTGTCAAAGGCTTTTTGAAAGTTGAGATACACTATATCTATTGCCCTACTTGCATCGTATAGTGTATGCATATTATGGAAAAACTCTAACAGGTTTGTCAGACAGGATCTATGTCGCCTAAATCCATGTTGAGAGTTAAAAATTAGATTGTTCGAGAGAGAGAGAAAGAGAGAGAGAGAGAGAGAGAGAGAGAGAGAGAGAGAGAGAGAAATTGTATATAAAGGAATACAAAGGACACCAAACAGCAACAGACCGGTTGGTGCCTACGAGGCTGTCTGTTTAAGAAGGAGGGTTGGAAGAAGAAAGAAAATTTAAAGTCGGAAAAAAATTTAAAGACAAGTTAAAATTCCAAATTTCAAAGCAAAACAGAAAGAACATGTTGCGAGGTAGGAAAGAATTTAAAAATTAATTGAAAATTTTAAAGTACAGAGGAGGGAATCCAAGTGAAAATTCTACAACATTTTTATGCCTAAAATACAGTATGCTTCCAATTGGGGGTTTAAGGCAAGTTAAGCATCTAGCTTCTTTTTAAAGGATTCGATCGAATTACTTTGAACTACGCTGGCTGGCAATCCATTCCACAAATTAACTATAGGATTGATGAAAAAATGTTTAGCTTCATTAGAATTAAAATGTTTACCCACTAATTTGGAACCATTACCGCGAATTCTGTCCGCATTCCTGAAGGTGAAATATTTTTTGGCGACGACATTATCAAAACTTTTAATCATTTTAAACACCTGCATTAAATCTCCTCGAATTCACCTTCTTGCGAGTAAGAATAACTTTAACGTTTCTAAACGGGCATCGTAGGATTTGTTTCTAAGTCTAGGAATCATCTTAGTAGCCCGTCGGTGCACTCTCTCCATTCCATGTCCTGTCGTAAATATGGGGACCAGAATTGGACGCAGTATTCCAGGTGGGGACGTACTAAAGAATTATATAATGTCAACATTGTTTTCTTCGATTTAAACTCAAACGATCTACCAATAAATCTTAAGATTCTATTTGCTTTTCTGACTGTTTCGATACAATGCTTACTCGGTTTAAGAGTGTCGGCAACATTAATACCTAAATCTTTGTCTTCCGTAACAGTCGTTAGTGTCTTGTCGCGCGTAAAATATTTTTCTTTAACATTGTTTCTACCGATATGCAACGTTTTACATTTATCTTCATTAAAGTTCATTTGCCAAATTTCCGGCCACTCGAGTAATTTATTAATGTCTTCTTGAATCTGCAAACGTTCTGCCACTGATTTTGTTCGTCCCCCTGGTTTGGTATCATACGCAAATTTTTAAATTATACTGTTAATTCCCAAGTGATGTCATTCATATAAGTAATAAAGAGAACTGATCCCAGAACTGATTTCTGAGGCACGCCGCAAGTTACACTTTTCCAGTTAAACGCTTTTAAGCCATTTTTCGATCCATTTGAGAAAATTACCATCAATTCCGTGAAAATGAAGTTTAGCTAATAATCTTCTATGTGGCACTTTATCAAACGCTTTTTGAACATCAAAATATATAATATCTAATGTTCTACTCTCCGAATAAAGCTGAACTCTTCGCAAACTTTTGCCTCCAACTCAACCCTGGACGAACCCCTGCTGTTCCTCCACCTCCTGTTCCTCCACCTCCTCCTCCCTCCGACTTAATTACACGTATGTCTGAAATTAAAACCTCTTCCAAAGATTTTTTCTGCCCTATCTGGGCTTAACTTTAGGAAGGCGTATGGTCCTGATGGTGTCCTTCCTGTTGTTCTCAAGAACAGTGCTTCTCTGCTGACACTCTACCTTGTCAAACTCTTTCGTCTTTGTCTTTCAGCTGGTATTTTTCCTTCCTGCTGGAAGTTCGCTTCCATTCAGCCTGTCCGAAAGAAGGGTGACCGCTCTCAATACACCAACTATCGTCCAATTGCTTTGATTTCTTGCCTTTCTAAAGTTTTTTAAGCTATCCTTAATAGGAAGATTCTTAAACACCCCTCTTCTCACAATCTTCTTTAAGATTGTCAGTATGAGTTCCGCGAGGGACGCTCTACTGGCGAGCTTCCATATCTCTCTGTGACTCTTGGTCATCCTCCTTTCGGGATTTCAGTGAAACCTTTGTTATTGCGCTTGACATATCAAAAGTTTTGGATAGAATGTGGCACCAATCTTTAATTTCCAAACCGCGCTCGTTCAGTTTCTTTCCTTCTATCTGTTCCTTCATCTCTAATTTCCTTTGTGGCCTATCTATAGCTGCGATTGTAGATGGCCATTGTTCTTCTCCTAAAGCTATTAATAGTGGTATTCCTCATGGCTCTGCCCTATCACCCACTCTTTTCCTTTTATTTATCAATGATCTATTAAATCGCACTTCCTGTCCTATCCATTCCTATGCCAATGATTCCTGAATTCTGTGTCTCTTGACAATATTATTCCTCGACGTCTGACAGTATTTGAATGTAATTTGAGTATTACTTCTTCCTTCACAACTACTCTGTTATAATTCTGGGTTGTTGCAATATCTAAGCAACTGAAATTTATCATCATTGAATTTCATATTGTCCTCTCCAGCCCATTTAACCCAACAAGGCCAGTGTAGGACCGCACACATACCGACTAGTGTGGGGTCTACGTAAACCCATAATGAAAATTACATTTATAGTTTGAATTAAATAATTTATTGTTACTAAACAATAAAATTAACTCGCGTACAATAAAATTCATCATTTCCATAGAAACAAAATGTACTTTTATTGTAATAGGCCACGCTTGCCTTCTAGGGTGAAATAATATGTTGATATTCTTTTAGAATTATTTTTTGTCTTCTCCGGAAGACAACACAAAAGACAACGCAATACTATCTTTAGTTTTCTTATCTACAGGGTGATTCAAAAGTCAGGTTACATAGGGAAATACTGTATTATGTAATGATACAGGGGAATAGTCACATCACATGTTCGATATGGCCACCGTTAACGGCAATGCACTTGTGCAGCCAGCTAGGAATATCACATCAATGCGCTCCTCCTTCGATAACATCTCATAACTCATTTATTTACCTGCAAAGAAACAGAAAAGCCCTATGTAACCTGACTTCTGAATCACCCTGTATATTTCCTAGCATTATTATAAACAGCAGGTAAACTAGTAGTATTTATTGTGGTACCGGTTGAAACTGGATTTCATTTCATTTACCTGCTTTTTGAGGCTTAACCTGGATGGAACTCTTTGAGACCTTAAATAAATCGTATGATGAATTAATTTAGGTCATATATGGTACACTAAGATGTAGGACCTAGTTGAGAGTTCATCAGAACTTATACGAGGGTTTTTGACCACGCTACCATATTGCGTAACATCCTATATGGAAAAACAGTAAGGTCCTACAAAAATGAGAATCAAAGAGACGCGCAAAAAAACCATTCCCACTTACAATGGTCACCGAGGACCCCGGAAAAACCTGTATCCTTCACCTGTAAACATATATGATTAACATATGTAATTATTTAAGTTCTAGTATAAGTAGGCTATTTCAACTATGCTGTTTGGCTTGCTGACTTTCCTTCGCCTGTGGCGGTATTTTTAATTTATATACAGTATAACAGCAGCTTCCTCCTCAATTTTCTGTCTAATTCATTTGCTCCAAATGTATAATTTTCTTTATTTCTACTCCAACGTCTTCAATACAACGTTCACACCCAATTTCACATTTATGTGAAATGTGTCTCGGATAAACTGATTATTTCTGTACTTTGTTTCCTCTATTAAGTGCTTTTGAAATTGTAACTTACTGTTTTATATATATATATATATATATATATATATATATATATATAATATATATATATATATACACCTGGTAACCTAGTTTAAGTTTCATGTTACGTAACGGTACCCTAATTAAACAGAGGTCAACTATATATAGTGTGTGTGTGTGTGTGTGTGTGTGGAGACAAGAATGAGGCACTTAGACTTTGCATTTGAGTTTAGTATGTGCTGGTGCTGTACATTAGATCATGTAAAATCGTCCGATACCCGTATCCGTGGTTACCACGCTTCGGAACGGTTAAGACTTGAATTGGGTGAATAGGCATAAATAATATGATTAGGCAGGAGTCAATCGATTTTTTGTTTATGCAGGAAGGAAGGAAGGGCCAAGGGCAAATGCCCGCAAAAGCGCCCCTCCCATGGAAGAAGAAGAGAGCCAAAACCAAGGTCCGGGTTTTTCGAGATGCCTACACACTCTGCGTTTGAAAGATAGGAGGTCATAGACAGAAGGAAAGATGGATTGAAGAAGATTATTCCAGAGTTCACCGGTTGAGTAGATGAAAGACTGAAAATACCGATTAACCCTTGCATTAAATAGTTGGACAGAAAAGGAATGAGAAAGTGTAGAAAGTCTGGTACTGCTTGCTCTCCTTAAAGGACGAGGCATGCAGTTAGAGAGTTCAGAAGAGCAATGTCCGTTATGATAGCGATACTAAAGAGAGAGTGAGGCAACAGTGCGACAAAGAGAGAGAGATTGAAGACAATCAGTAAGAGGCGGGGAAATGGTGAGACGAAAAGCCTTTGATTCCACCCGGTCAAGTACGGCTGTGTGGGTTGAACCACCCCACACATGAGAAGCATACTCCATACAGGGGCGAACAAGACCCATGTACAGAGACAGCAACTGAGTGGGGTGGAAGAAACCGCGGAGGCGGTACAGCCAGGGTGCGAAATTCACCAAAATTTTCTGATGGCCTACACCCAGTGGTTCCCAACCGGTTTTGGCTTATGGCCCCCCTTAGGAACCTTATTTTTTCCCGTGGCCCCCATAAGCATTATTTTCAGTAGGTAATATGCAGATTTAACTCTATTTTACAAAATAACATTTTCCTGTGGCCCCCTTCAAATGTGCCATGGCCCCCAGGGAGCCATATGGCCCACGGTTGGGAAACACTGCGGCCCTACAGGACCACTGAGCTTGAAAATCTACTGGCCCGCTCTGTAAATGCAAACAAATGAATGTTATGGGGCAATAAATTACTGATCCGATGTGAAAACAACTGGCCTCGGGCCAACGGGTCAGCGGAAATTTCGCACGCTAGGTACAGCACACCTAAGCTCTTAGAAGCTGGTTTAGAAAGAGAGTATATGTGATTTTTCCACGAGAGATCACGAGAAAGGGAAACGCCAAGAATGTTAAGAGAAGAGGAAAGATTCAGTTGTGTGTTGTTGAAGGTAAGGGGATAGTCATGTGGAAGATTGTGACGAGTAGACAGATGGAGGAACTGAGTTTTTGAGGCATTGAAAGCCACAAGGTTTTCTCTGCCCCAATCAGATATAGCAGAAAGAGCAGAGGTCAGGTGTGCCATAGCCGTCCTAGGTGAATCATGAAGCGACTGCTGTGAGGGACGCTTTGGAAAGCGGGTGGAGAAGTGAAGAGTGGAATCATCGGCATAGGAGTGAATAGGACAGGAAGTGCGAATTAAAAGATCATCAATAAATAAAAGGAAAAGAGTGGGTGACAGGACAGAACTCTGAGGAACACCACTGTTAATAGCTTTAGGAGAAGAACAGTGGCCATCTACTGTAACTGCAGCTATAGATCGGATACCGGTATGAAAGGTGTTACCCGTGCAAGTCTTTGATTTACAGGATGAGTTAGGCTCTACTCGTGAAAGAGACTGCCGTGAGCGATTTTGAGGAAACGAAATCGTGTATACAAAGTATACAAAATGAACAAAGGTCCAATCCCTTGGGGAATTTTAAGCGATTTAGTAAATGTTCAGATTTCAGGCCGTGAAGCCGTTTATACGTGTTAATTCTCTTACATAAACTACGGACATTGCGCAACATTATATTCTGGTAGAAACGTTGGCACAATCCTTTCGGACTGTCTACAACTTAAAAGTCAAGCCACAGACCACTGAACTAAGAGTGAACATTTGAAAGGGGTGTGCCAACGTCTCTACTAGAAAGTTATGCAATGTCGGTACTTTATATAAGAGAATTGATTTGTTTTTAAACGGCTTCACGGCCTGGCGTTTAAACATTTACTGACTAATAAAAATTCCAAATTGAGAGTGACCTTTGGCTCATCCTGTATATATTGTACATAATCTCTAAGACCCTGAAATGTCTCTAAAAACAAAACAAAACAGATAAGTTAGAAAAATTGCAATTTAAAATATCTCGTGTAATTTGACTAAGTAAGTAGCACATGACCTACATGGTTTATGTTCAGCTGCGTACCATGAACATTTGAATAGTTTCACTTACAGCTACCCATGTAGATGGAGCATTTCTGTTCGTCGAAAGGAAAATGAACGAAACTCATCGGACATCCCACTTCGGCTTGTAGTCTAAAATATGGAAATAAAAATGTTGTTTAATTGAGAGTAACTCCCTCGTTTACCAGAATTAAAATATATCTCTATTTTGGTACACCCTTGTTACTTTTATTATTAACTTCCTGATAAGTAAAAACTTAATTCTGAAGTTTTGATGTCGCGCGGTCAAATTTGTAATTCAAAGTTGTTGTTTTGATTTAGACATAAGAAATTAGGAATGTCTGTTCCTTCTTTCTGGCGTTAAAGACGAACTCAGTATACGCATCATTTACCACTAGATTTGTAGTTGACTCAACCTTCTTAATAACTTGTTGGTGAGATTGAAAGAACTGCAAATGAGATGATAACCATACAAATACCCAAGTCCTAGGACTGCTAGGGGTCAGTCTCGTTTAATGATGTCTTGTTGTCATGGGTCTTCAGGCATAGTCATGAAAAAACATTAAAAAGCGTAGCGCAAAAATTCACCGCGGACATATTTATCGTGTACGATTCCTACCACGAAGATTCATCGCCACGATAATTATTCACGTTAACATTTAGCGTAACGAATATTCATGTTTGGAGTTACTGAAGACAGGTCGCCGCGAAATTCGTCGCGCCAAAATTAATCGCTGACAATATGTTAATCCTCATCAGGAACCATTGGGTCAAAACATTGACAGCGACAATATTATTCGTTAGAAGTTTTTCAATATAAAATACAATGTTTCATTTATGTAATTCTTTCATTACAGACTCTTTATAGCGCCATTTTGTAAGATTTTAGACCCGAGGTCATAGAGACTCCATGGTTACAACAACGTAAGTAAATTGAAGGTTCCTGAAGAGGGTTAAAAAACCCCACGACTACCAATTTTATGGCTACATTTAAAACTTTCCAAAACAGCATTTTTCAAAACTACCGTTCTAACAAAAGCATTATCATCATATTGTTTTTAACTGAAATACTAGTTAATCTTTCTAGTGTTAGGTTAGAGGCTAGGATAGGCTAGATTAGGTAAGGTTAAATAAGGTTAGGTCATTGTCTTTTTCTTTTTTTTTCTAAATATAATGTACTCTTTGCAAAGTGTAAAATTTTCTCTTGCGAGAACCGACATTTTGAAAAGTCTTTGAAACACTGAAATAAGTCAAAAGGTAATATTAAAATGTCAAAACTTTTGTTTTAATTTCAACATATTCCAGCAATCATGTACTTTATACTTATCTATCTATCAATCTAGATAGATAGATAGATAAACTGATAGATAGATGACGATGAATTTTCGCGCAATGGGTCTTTGTAACACTGACAAAAATCTCTTCATAGATCTTCAAGAATGAATTTACGCGCGATGCTGCATATGTCCTCGGTGAATGGAACCCATTAAAGAAAATGAGTAACGATCACCTGGATACTCACACGGAGGACGTATAAATAGTTTTGTTGCTGTAAACGACGAGACCTTGAGCTTTCTGAAGAAGGGCGGAGGATTTTATGGACCTCGTCCTCCTGAAAAAATGGTCGGGAACCCAAAGTTCATTTAGGATTTCGGTAGATATTGCCATAGATTCTTCGTCTTGACTTTCTCCCTCGGCGTCATTATCAGATGAAGACGATCTGCTTAAAGACGAGTTATACCAAGAGAAAGGGAAATTCAGGCGAGGATCTTTCCATGACAAACGGAGGTTCATGTCAAACAAAACGGACTGGCGTGGAAGGAAAATAAAAAAGAGGAATATAAAATTATGGTGATCATACTCCCGAAGTTTAGCAACTTAAGCGAACCAAGAAAGAAGGAAGCAGAAATTAAGTGCTCTCACTTCTTAAGAGAAAAGGATAACTCAATTATTTTCGTACAAATAAAAGGACGAAAGCATAGGATTAAACTCTTAAAATAAAAAGTCGTTAGTAAGAGACGTAAATTTTGGTTGTGGTTGTACAGGGTGTTCACAATGTCTTGTCACCCCCAGTAAAATACTAACTGATTTTTTTTTTTTTTTTTTTACAGACTCATTTATCACTTAGATGGCCCGTCAGTTCTTGATTTATCTTTTACAGTTCTTGTTGTGATCAATTTCTTTTCCTATCTCAACAGAGTCCTTTTTGGAGGATCTGCACGATTGAATCTTTCCTGGAACTCTGCACGAGTATTTTAAATGGTTTTGCCATTACGTGGTCGCTCATGGACTCGGGTACTAGCCAATATGCGTTGTTCAATTGTATAGTTGCAGCGCTGCTATCACGCATTTCAAATGGGTCTGAAAGAAAACCGAAAATCAGTTAGTATTTTACTGGGGTGACAAGACATTATGGACACCCTGTAGAAATGGTTTATTAATTGCTGTTGCAGTGGTTGTTGAACGACCAGAATTTAATGATTTATTCCTTGGATAATTTCAAATAAACCTACAAAATTTAATTTAAATCAGCCCAGCCATTTGAGTTATCTTGCACACACACACACACACACACACACACACCACACACACACTGTGTGCATCTCCGTATAAACGAGGTACCGAGTTTTTTAAGACCATATTTCTAAAAATCTAATTAACTAAACCTAGTTTAATCTAACTTAGCCTTGGTGCCATCGAAGGGCTTGAAGGGTGTTTTCTGTTAAGTCAATAAATAGTGAGGTACTCACTAATTTAGCCTAATTTAACCAAATCTTAACTAATTTAACCTAACGTAACCTAACCTTATCAGCACCAACATATCTTTTTTGCGAAAATAAAAATATTTCTAGATTTTTTATATAAAATTTTAATGTTCCGAGGTGCCAAAAGTGTTACCTCACAAAAATACCCCACTACATCCGTGAATTACTACACGCTGGACCTCATTTATACCCAGTTATCTACGCGAAAGAGCGTTTCTTCATAATATATTCATAGCTATGCGACGTGTATATATACACACAAGGAATTCAGCAATTGAACAAAGTAAATATTTGACTCCATAAGCATTGCAATCATTAAAATACTTCGTTTAAAAAATAGATAGAGAAAGGAATTTACTGGACGTGATAGACAAGACTAGGGTTACCAGACGTCCGGCAAAAGGAGGACATTCTTTTCAATCTTATGTCCTCTGTCCGGCAGGCATTTTAAATATGTTGATATTGTCCGGCTTTTTATTTAGATATGATCCAGACTTAAAAATTAGCTTCCCACAAGCTCAAACGACCCAATTAATAATACCTGACATGTTCTCCTTTTGCCTGACGTCTGGTATGGCCTGACGTCTGGTAACCCTAAACAGTATGGCCAAAACTATATTTTTTTTGTATTTCTTGATATTTCTTGATTATATTCAACTTCAGAAACTTTAAATAAATATAAAATAGTTATCTGATAAAGAGAAATTAAAATTAAAATACAAAAATTTTAATTTTAAAAAAATGCTTCTTTTAAGTTCTAACTTAAATTCTATTGTTAACACGTACGTGTTCCCTTAAAAGGTACAATGGCGGAATAATAATGATTGGGGTTGTGTAACCTCCTTCGCAACATCTAAGGTCATACGACGGAGGGGACCTGGATCACCTGAAGATCCGTCACCCCAGCCTCTTTTAGTTAGCTTTATTGACCTAACGATTGGTTAGGTTAGGACGTGATATTTTCGTTAGACTTATAAAGCTAACTAAAAAAGGCTGGGGTGACGGATCTTCAGGTGATCCGGGGACCTACAGCTTTACGTGGGATCCGAACAACGGGTCGCTACATACTCTGGACGCGGAGAACGGTCTCCCATCCAACTACTACCCAGACCCAATGTCGCTTAACTTCGCTAATCAACAGGAAGGGGTGTTACGACATTGGCTACGACAAAGCCCAGATACAACGGCGGTTAATGGGTTAAAATATTACCATTTTATCAATGTTTACTTCCTGTACTCCATTTATTTTGAGGCTTACTCCAACGGTGACAGGTCCACCATCTGAGAAGAAAATAAAAATTAACACAATTACTAGTAAAATGCAGTTTCGATGTACAGGGTGATTCAAAAGTCAGGTTACATAGGGAAATACTGTGTTATGTAATGATACAGGGGAATAGTCACATCACATGTTCGATACGTCCGCTGCGACGTCTCTGTAGCTCAACGAGCCAGCTAGGAATATCACATCAATGAGCTCCTCCTTCGATAACATCTCATAACTCATTTACCTGCGAAGAAACAGAAAAGCCCTATGTAAGACTGACTTTTGAATCACCCTGTATATTATTAACAGGCTATTCATGTGAACAATAAAACTGATATGATAAATGCGATAGATGTCAAAATATTATACAACACAGTAAAAAAGCTTCTCCACTATCTTCGTGATATATTATAAAAAAAAAAAAAAAAAAAACAATCCTTTGGGTACATGCCACAAATAGTCAATAACCATAAATATTTATTGTTCCAAAATAATGATAATATTTTTTTCACGGAATATTATTTTTATTTTAAAGTTCCATAATATATACGGTGTGTGTGTGTGTATATATATATATATATATGAAAATTATTTCACGAAGGTAACACGTGAAAAATATTTATGATGAATAAAACCACGAAGGAAAGGAAACACAAAATGGTGCTCAAGCGCTTTCGTCTAATGACATCCTCAGGAACACTGAAGTATATAAAAAGGTTAAGCCTATATATAGGTTACAGAAAGAAAAAAAGGAAAAAATAAATAACATACATACACACAAACACATATATATATATATATATTATATATATATACATATCTATATATACAAATACATACATACATACATACATACATACATACATATATATACAATAAACAGAGAAGTAAAAATAAAAAATTAAAAATTAAAACCTTAAAGGATTACCAATGAGGCGTACAGATTGTAAGGAAAAATATCGATTTTTAGCACAAGATCAAATGGATTATAAAAATACAAATTTATACTGGAACTCTGCCGGGTTTTAGCACAATGCTGCCTATGGTCAGGTTTCGATATATAAAAAAAAAAAAAAATAAATAAATGCAAATTAAAAGTTAATCGATTTTTAGCACAAGATCAAATGGATTATAAAAATACAAATTTATACTAGAACTCTGTCCGGGTTTTAACATATTGCTGCCTATGGTCAGGTTTCGATATATATAAAAAATAAAATGCAAATTAAAAGTTAATAAAGTAGAAGACAAGTTTACAAAAGATTTAATGTTTTACACTTCTTATCTAAATCTGCTTTAAAGGAATTCAACATAACAGGATCGAGTTGAAAAAGACCTTTGCTTATGTTGAAGTTATTTGAAAGTTGGATAATGGCAGACTCAAGAATATTTCTATTAACAATGTTGCTTGAATGGAATAAAACTGAAGCATTATTCCAATCAATACAGTGGGCTAACTCTGACAAATGGACAAAAAGGGCACTGGACAACTGTCCTGTTCTAACGGAATATTGATGCTGTTTTATACGTGTGTGCAAATCCTTTCCCGTCTGACCTATGTAAAAGGAATCACATTTTGTGTTTCCTTTCCTTCGTGGTTTTATTCATATATATATATATATATTTGTTTTGGGCATGAAAAAGAGTCCACGGGCAAATGCCCACAAAAACGCTCCCACCATACCGTGGTTAACCTTGGCTTTGCTTCCGCCCGAATTGTTCATTCTGACGAAGGTTAAGTTTGTCACTCCACCTTAGACCTACAGTTTAACGTAGAATCCGAACCACGACCCACTAGCAGCCCAGTGTCTTAACCACTAGGCTACCCAGGATACCCATTTATCTACCAATCAATTTTTTATTGTGTGGAAGAATGAACAGCTGGGTTTTTGCTGCGCGCCGCCTGCCGCCACCGGGTCTCGATCCCGGGGCCGATGGATTCGTAGTCAGCCACGTTAACCACTACACCACCTAGACGCACAGAAGAAGACCAGAGCTAAAATCAAGGTCCAAGATTTTCGAGATGCCTGGATACTCTGCGTTTGAAAGATTGGAGATCATAGAGAGGAGGAAAGATGGGTTGATTGGTCCAGAGTTTACCTCAGAAAAGGAATGAGAGTCGAAAGTCTGGTACTGCGTGCTCTCCTTAAAGGAGGAGGCAAGCAGTTAGATAGTTCAGAAGAACAATGTCCGTTATAACAGCGATAGTAAAGACAGAGTGAGGCAACAATGCGGCGAAGAGAGAGTGATTAAAGACAGTGCGTAAGAGGCGGGGAATTGAT
Organism: Bathynomus jamesi; assembly: GCA_023014485.1. NCBI lineage: Eukaryota > Metazoa > Arthropoda > Malacostraca > Isopoda > Cirolanidae > Bathynomus > Bathynomus jamesi. Next base: position 121,546 of record JAJOZX010008356.1, on the reverse strand, counting down.
GAGACGAAAAGCCTTTGATTCCACCCGGTCAAGTACAGCTGTACGCCTCCAGGCCTGAGAGAATCACCTCCGTGATGCGATCAGCACACTCGGAGGAGCCCCAGCCATGGAAACAGTAATCATTTCATAGGAAATCACAGAAGTACTGCCTAAGTGCCTCCCAATTAGCGGCTCCAAAGTGCCAAAAGTGCCTCCTCTTGGAAGGATCCAAAGGTCGAATTGGAGCGATAGGGCGGGAAACAGATATAAGCTTGTGATCGGAGGAGCCCAACGGAGAGAAAAGTTTGACAGAGAAAGAAGGATGAGAGGTGATAAATAAATCCAGAATGTTGGGCCTATCTCCAAGACGATCGAGGATACGAGTAGGGTACTGTACAATCTTCTCTAGGTCATTCAAGATAGAAAAGTTGTAAGTTAGTTCACCAAAGATGTCAGTGAAGTGGGAGGAAAGCAAAGGTGGTAGTGAACATTAAAATCACCTAAAACGGAGATTTTAGCCAAAGGAGAGAGGGATAAAATGTATTCCACTTTGGAAATGAGGTAGTAGTACAAAAATTTTGGATAGTCAGTAGATTTTGGAGAAAGGGAGAGAGTGCAGATGTATTTAGTTTGAGATTGGCATGTAAGCCTTAGCCAGAGGGTATAGAATTCGGAAGATTCAAGTTCGGGACTACGAGAGCAAGTTAGGTCGTTGGGTACATATACATAACATCCACCTTTGGAGTGAAATTGAGTATAGAGAAAGTAAGAGGGTACAGAAAAGGGGTTGCTATCGGTCGTCCCAGACATCTCGGTTTCAGTGAGGAAGAGAAAGCGAGGTTTAGAGTAGGAAAGATGATGCTCAACAGATTGAAAATTTGAGGAAAGGACACGAATGTTGCAGAAGTTTATGAAAAGTGATTCAGGCAGAGGCCCAGAACATCTCGAATGAGCAGTAACAGAACCAGCCCCGCTGCCAGGGTTTACGTTCCCAGTATCGGCAACGGGGAGCCAGAAGTGGGAACATTTATGGTCCCCTTCCCAGGGGACTCCGAAGCTCTTGAAGTCGTTACCACTTTTTTTTTAAAAAGATGCAAGTATGTGATGCATGTATGTGTAGTGAAGAATAAGGAGAGAAGCGAGTGTTTGAGAACATACTGGACTGCTCACAGGGTAAATGAGACATGGAAAAAGATTAGCTAAGGAGGACAGTGACAGGAGAAATGGGAGTTCCAGCACTCCCTGTCTTCCGCCTAAAATCCACCCTGGAGTACTTCCCTGGTCGATTGGTGTCTATAATTTTCTCCTTATATATATCTATATATACAGGGTGTCTCATAAGTCCGGTCTCATAGGAAAATTTATTTTAAATTAAATTTACAAAAGTAACAAATTAGAACGAAAAAAAATGTTCAAATTGATGTCCTCCTTTTTGTGCGCAAATGTTGGTACGATGTTCCAAACTTAAACGCACACGTGCCAAAGAGACTGGTGTGATTTGTGCACAAACAGCACGTATATTTTCTTTAAAGTCTTCAATGGTACGTGAACGATCAATGAACGCAACAGACTTCAGGTGACTTTAGAGAAAAAATCTAGGGGTGTGAGATCCGGGGGTCTTGGTGGCTATTCGATTGGTCCCCTGCGCCCAATCCATCGCCCAGGGAGAACTTCATCCAACCAACGTCGCAAAGTGAGGTGGTGCTCCATCCTGCGCTGAAAGTAAAACTGATGTCGCACTGCGAGTGGCATTTCGTCCAAATACGGTTCCAACACATCATGCAACAACTGGAAATATCGTTCGGCATTAAGTCCTCCTCCCAGAAATACTGGTCCCGAAACAAGATTTCCATGAATGTCGCACCACACCATTACTTTTGGGTTAGTTTGGTGATGAGCATCAACAGCGACATGAGGATTATCCTGCGCCCAGTCTGGGAGGACAAAAAAATGTTTGCCCCTCCCACGACCAGTACAAGGTGTTGTGTTGGCTTACGTATCCATTCAGGCGGAAACACGCCTCATTGCTAAACATGATATCGTCCGCTAGATTTCTTTTTGACTTAAACCATTCACAAAATTGAAGTATCTTGTACGGATGAAATTTGTGACGTTGCAAAATTCGGTGTACAGATGTCTTTGAATGTCCACTTTCATAAGCAATCTTCCTCAACGATCGTTGTGGAATTACTGCGATCCTAGGAAGTACATCATTACTGCTTTCAGTACCAGTTGAAGTTCTCGGGCGACCCGCTCTTGGTTTGTCCTGAACACTCCCGGTCTCCTTGAATCTTAAAAGCATTGGACCAGCAGAACGCTGACAAGGTCGTGGTTTATTGGGATGACGACGGTGAAATTCTTCAGCTGTCTATCTTTGGCTAAGGCCAGAAGCACGCAAAAGAACAATTTCCGCCTTTTCCTGAGGATTGTAACTCACTTCTATATTAACCATTGCGTGTTATTCTACCTGCAACAAAAAGAAAGTCCCAAAACAAGACATCAATTTAAACATTTTAGTTTTAATGTATGACTTTCGTAAATTGAATTTGAAATTAATTTTCCTATGAGACTGGACTTATGGGACACCCTGTATATTCACTTTATCTCTACAAATATTCCTTTTTAATGAAAGAAGCGTTACTGAATTCACAGTACATAAACTATAGTTGTCTATTTTATAGGCCACGCTACCACGTCATATAGTATACATATACCATAAAATCTCATTGGTAAAAAATGTATTGAGAAGAGTGTCACTACTGGCATCGAATGGTCTCTATATAAATACATGTAAAGCAAATTCTATTTATGTGTAGTCACACCAAGCTTGTACAGAATTCCATACGTTTATTTACTCGAAAAAAAAGTCAGTCTGTCAATAAATTTACAAAATACTACAATCATTAAACTCTTGATCTTCATATCCGAAGTTACTGGGGCAAAATATATGTAAGTAATGTTGGGGTTATTTAACTTCCTTCGTTGTGTAAGGAGGTTACATAATCCTGACACAGAGGGCGGGGTCCCATCCAACTATTTTCCAGACCCAATGTCGCTTAACTTCACTGAAGAACGGGAAGCAGTGTTATAACTACATTAGCCATAACGTAGCGAGCAGTAGGGAATGCAAAAAATATGAGCATTTAAAATCTAAATGACTTGTAAGCTTAAAGTAAATGTCAAGTTCTCATTGGCTTTAAATTTATTGTCCAAAATCGTTCGCATGAAATTAATTATTTACGTTTAAAATGCGAGCGTGGACCGACTAGGTACGGGTAGGCTTTGTTTACACGCAGTCTGGAAGTAACGCGTCGTACATACTTCACCATAATATTGGAAATAATAATCATAGTGTAGATATAATGTACAGTCCTGTTAAAAAATACATTTACACACTTATATTCCAATGTTGAAATAAGAAGTATATGAGACTGTTTAGGAAACTGACGGAATCAATACACGCACTTTGAAAAATAACTTGATTAATTATTCTATAGCTTAGTCAGAACCAACAAGAAGGTTTGTGAAGTCTTACGTAGTGTGTGTATACATATAATGAATATTTCTATTAAGCCTTTCTCGTTATACAAAGCTCAAATTGGGGTTATGTACTGTATATACAAAATACAACGTAACATATAGTTGAAAATTCTTTCTATATCCTTGAAATGTTTTCAATCTTGCAATATTTATATATATATGTGTGTGTGTGTGTGTGTGTGTGTGTGTGTCAATATAAATGAATTGCAAAGAAATAATCAATATACGGGTAACTTACCTTCGGTGACGGGTCTTAAGGATTTATTGTAATCAGCAGGAACTATCATTTCATCAGCATCAAGTAGAGGTAATGCCAAAATCCACCTAAAAACATAAGAGAGTTCGTTGTTTATTTAAGACGAAAACGATTAATTAATTAGCGTTTCTGTCATCCTACGGGAAATAACGAACATGTTTCTCTCTTTTCCTAGTCTCCAACACTCCCATTTCGAACAATCTTCGTCCAAGAACGAGAAATCCAAGAGAGAGAGAGATAGTCTCAAAGGAGCTACAGACAGATCTCAAGT